>CATIWM010217606.1:0-16886 GCA_949671775.1 Mallotus repandus
TATATATATATATATATATATATATATATATATATATATATATATATATATATTTGCAACTAACTGAGGGAGAGACAGAGACAATGTGTCATAACCCAAACTCGGAGGTCATGATTGGCGTTAGGGAACGGAAATTCACACAAATTTGGAACCCGTAGCAAGCCTAAAATACAACTTTGTCACCAAACAAAGTTATGAATTTACCAAGGAATTAAAACTTTTTAAAATATAAAGAATTCTTCATAAATAATATTGCAATAAAATATTTTTACAAACAGTCAAATACAATAACACTGTCAACATCATCAAAACAATCTACAACAAGTACATAATACTACTACAGTGTCTAAGAAATACAAGAAATTGATAGTTTAAAATTTACATAGATTAGTCGGTGAAGAAAGAGTCATGTTGAGAGGATAACTAGGGGAGGTTTGAAAAGAAGAACCCTGAAAAATAATTGAGGGAAATCAGACCTCACTGAGTGAATCATTATTATGAATATGCATGCAACCTAAGGGTACAATCATGCAAGCGCCACAATAATATTTATTTAATTTATACATGCATTCACAAAAATGCTCAAATACAATTCCACACAAACAGGACACAAGTGGAAGTAGATTGTTTTGATGAAAGAGTAATTCTCGTAACCCCAATTACTATGCCTCACTAGCCAACAGGCTATCTTCTGTCCAATAATATTTCTCTTTTCCAATTTGGTAGTGGACTAGACCCGAGACCCTAAGTCAATCAAGCTACCGTAGTCTCGCTATCAGCATGACTAGCCCCGAGACCTTGAAAGGTCAACTGAGCTATTGCAGTCACACCCATCTTTATCCACAAATCTCAATAAATCATTTAATCATATAATCTAATATAAGTCAAAAATTTCATAACCTAGCATCTAGCGTACTGGTGCGCGCACAATCCTATAATAGCCCACTAGGTAGCATGTTCTACTTTTATCCTCCAAAAATAATAAAAATAATATATAAGCATTTAATAGTAAAATCATAACCATATATATGAATAACATCCAATTCAAAATACAAAATGCACATTTATGTCATTTAATATATATATAATCTTAACTCCACAATAATCACAATTAATTAAAGGCTAATGCACATAGCATATTAACATAAAAATATGGATGCTAGTAAGAATTCTATATGACATACATACACATAATAATAACTCACAAGTGGAATGCGCTCATCAGTTTTGATTTGACTGGCCCTTACCTGGAGGCCTAGCTCTCGGTGTGGCGATAGAAAAATAATAATAAAATAATTAGGATTAAAATCCTAACCTTATACATTCTAGAATTCTAAGGAAAAACTCGATCTAGACATGACTCTAATAACACTCAAAACTTAACATAAACCGATGTCACGTTTTACAAGAAATCTATCAAAAATTCAATAGAGTCTCCTCTGTAAAACGAACATCTCTCTATTAAAAGTAAAGTCATTCTAGCACAAAACTTCACTTCAATATTATCCATAAATCAACGTCTCAGGTTGGGGCCCCGAACTACACTTTATGCCCAACCAAGAACCAACACAACAACATATATAAGAATAATACAATTTTTCTCAAACCACCAATATTTCATAAAAATTTAGTTAACTAAACAAATTAATTTATTTATATAATAAAAATATAAAGAAAATTTATTTCCGAATAACTAATAAAATTGTAGTTTATAAATAAAATTTTGTTAATGGAATCAAATTCCATTTTTACAACTGAATAACATTAATTATAAATAACTATTTAAATCACCCCAAATATATCATAAAAATAATAAATAACTCATTTATGCTTGAAAATAATAAATAAAATTATTATTCATTTACTTTTCCAAAAATACTACTAATTAACTAAAAATTGAAAATTAATTATAAAAAATATTTTTATATTTTTATTATCTAAAATCAGTCTAAAACATAATAAATAACAATAAATTTAATTAAAATTCAAATAAATAATAAAATACAATAATTTCTATAAAAATACATATTTAAACATAATCTTTAAAAATTCATATCTTCAATTCTACAAGAAATTTCACAAAACTTCCTTCACAATGTTTAATCCACATAATTAATAGAATTTAATAAAAATATAAAAAAATTCGAGCTCAGAACAGGAACATGAACAGTAACCGAACGCCTGGAAAATTTCAAAAATTCAAAAAAATAAATAAAATTCATAACTAGAAAGCTTTCAACCTTTACATCATTTCATCTAATAACAACTAAACCTAATTTAGCCTAATTAAAACTCAATTAAACAAATTAACTAAAAACCAAAAAATTCAAATTACCCAAAATTGAAGTTGTTGCTAGCAAGGATAAGAGCAATTGAGGGAAGGGAATCGAAGCCTAGGAGGTAAGGATTCGTTTGAGACCAGTGGCACGTCCTAGTGTTGCCAGCATTGGCGCCGGCGAGCTCTTCCCTTCCTGGTGAAGCGAAGAATTAAGAAGAAGAAGGAAAGGAGGCGGTCACCGGTGGAGGCCAGCTGCTGGGTTGCTTTAGGCAGCTACGGCGGTGATTGGTTGGTCTAGTGGCAGTGGGAGGGTGGCTGGCAATAGTGGTGGCATTGGGTGGGGAGGAAGAAAGAAGAAGAAGAAGAAGGAAAAAAAAAACGTTTTATTCTTATTATTTTTTTACAAAAGTACAAAAGTACAAATAATATTTTAAAATAAAACTCCTCCCAATTATTATACTCATAAACACATACTCTTAAAAATTATTAAATTACACATATATGACTATTTAATATTTACTCTTAATAATTAATAAAATTTACTTAAAATTATTAAAATATTACATTACCCATAATTTTATAAAAATCAAATAATAATAACTAACACTTTAAATCCACAATTTATTTAAATACTTAAAATAAATTACGGGTTATAATAATCTTCTCTCCTTACAAAAATTCGTCCTCGAATTTTAATAATTGAAAAAGAAATATAGGGTTTCACTAATGAAAAACATAGGGATATACCACCCGCATCTCTGCCTCAGTCTCCCACGAGTGCTCTTCCATATTATTGTTTCTCCATAAGACTTTAACCATCAGAATCTACTTAGAATGCAATTGGCAAACTTGCTAGTCAGCAATTGCAACTGTTCTTCCTCATACATCAAATCTTTATTCACCTCCACATTCTAGGCCTGCAAAATATGCAAAGGGTCCAAAATATACTTCTTGAGCATCGAAATGTGAAACACTTGATGCACTTGAGATAAATTCGGAGGCAAAGCCAACCGATAGGCAACCATGCCAACTCTCTTCAAAATCTCAAAAGGCCCAATATATTTCGGTGCTAACTTTTCCTTCTTGCCAAATCTCATAACACCCTTCATTGGTGACACCTTCAAGAATACATAATCCCTAACTTGAAATTCCACATCCTTGCATTTCGGGTCTGCATAACTCTTCTACCTGCTAGCTACCATTTTCAGTCACCTTCTAATCAAAGTAACCTTCTCAGATGCATCCTTAATAATTTTTGGTCCAATTAGTTCTCTTTCTCCAACTTCATCTCAACACAGAGGGGACCTCCACTTCCTTCCATACAAAGCTTCATATGGTGCCATCTCAATACTGCTATGGCAGTTGTTGTTAAAAGCAAAATTTACCAATGGCAAATGATCATCCTAATTGCCTCCAAGATCCATTACATGCATTCTCAAAATATCTTCAAGTGTTTGGATCGTTCTCTTAGGCTGACCATCTGTTTGAGGATGAAAAGCAGTACTAAAATCAAGCCTGGTACCCATTGCTTCTTGTAATTTCTGCCAAAATTGAGAGGTAAACACCGAACCTCTATCAAAAACAATAGAAACAGGTACTCCATGAAAACACACATTGTGCTTGATGTACAATCTAGCCAATTTAGCCACAGGATAAGTAGCTTTAACTGGTAGAAAGTGAGCTGATTTAGTTAACCTGTCCACTATCACCCAAATGGAGTATTATCCATTCTTTGAATGAGGTAACCCTGTCACAAATTCCATGGTGACTCTCTCCCATTTCAACTTAGGAATCAGAAGAGGTTAAAGCTTTCCAGAAGGCTTCTGATGCTCTACTTTCACTTGTTGACACGTCAAACATTTGGAAACTAATTTAGCTACGTCCTTTTTCATTCTATCCCACCAATAAAGATCCTTTATGTTGTGGTAGATCTTAGTAAAACTAGGATGTACACTGTAGGCTGCAAAATGAGCTTCTTCCAAGATCTCTGCTCTCAAGTTATCCACGTCAGGAACACACAATCATCCCCTAATCCATAGAACACCTTCATCATCAAGGTTAAAATCAGCAAACTTTCCTTTATGAACTTTCTCTATAAGCACTACCAAATCAAGATCTCCGATATGAGCTGCTTTGATCCTATCCCTCAATACTAATCTAACTCTAAACTGAGCTAACAATCCTTTTGGCCTGGTTATCTTCATCATCAACCCTTAGTCCACTAACTTGTGCATCTTCTGGATCAAAGGTCTTTATTCCACACTAATGTGAGCTATACTACCTGAGGACTTCCTACTCAAGGCATCTGCTACCACATTAGCCTTGCCTGGGTGGTAAAAGATGTCACAATCATAATCCTTTAGAAGTTCTAGCCATCTTCTTTGTCTGAGATTCATATCTTTTTGCTAAAATATATACTTCAGACTTTTATGATTAGTGTAAATTTTGCTTGTCACCCCGTACAGATAATGCCTCCAAATCTTAAGAGCAAAGATAACAGTGGCCATTTCTAGGTTATGAGTAGGATAGTTTTATTCATGCTTCTTCAATTATCTGGAAGCATAAGCTACTACTCTACCATTCTGCATCAATACATAACCTAGGCCAACTCTGGAAGCATCACAGTATATAGTGAACTTGTCTACTCCATTAGGCAAAGTCAACACTGGAGTTATAGTCAACTTCTCCTTTAGCAATTGGAAGCTATTCTCACATGCGTCTGACCACACAAACTTCACATTCTTCTGAGTTAGGTGGGTCATAGGTGTTGCAATCCTTGAGAAATCCTGAACAAACCTCCCACAATACCCTGCTAAACCCAAGAAACTCCAAATCTCTATGACTGATATCGGTCTAAGCCATTCATATACTGCTTCAATCATCTGTGGATCAACCTAAATGCCATCCCTAGACACTACATGTCCAGGGAATGCCACACTTTCGAGCCAAAAATTGCACTTTGAGAATTTAGCATAAAGCTGTTATTCCCTTAGTGTCTGTAACATTGTTCTCAAGTGATACACATACTCTTCCATGCTCTTCGAATACACTAATATATCATCAATGAATATTACTACAAACTGATCCACAAATGGCCTAAACACCCTATTCATTAAATCCATAAAAGCTACTAGTGCATTGGTTAATCTGAAGGACATCACAATGAACTCATAATGGCCATATATAGTACGAAATGTTATTTTAGGAATGTCGTCTTCTCTGATATGTAGCTGATAATAGCCCGACCTCAAGTCGATATTAGAGAAAAATTGTGCACCCTGAAGCTGATTGAACAAATCATCCATCCTCAGAAGAGGATACTTATTCTTAATAGTCAACTTGTTCAATTCTTTATAATAAATGCACAATCTAAGTGTACCATCCTTCTTCTTGACAAACAAAGCTAGTGCACCCCAAGGAGAAGTACTGGGTCTTATGAAACCCTTATCCAATAACTTTTGCAACTGCTCCTTCAACTCTTTTAATTCTACAGGGGCCATCCTATAAGGTGGCATAGAGATAGCAGTTATGCCTAGAACCACATCAATGCAAAATTCTATCTCCCTGTGAGGTAGTAAATCTGGCAATTCATAAGGAAAGACATCAGGAAACTCACAAGCTACAGGAACATCTAAAATGGATTTCTATTTTGCAACTGTGTCCCTGACTAAAGTCAAGTATCCTTGACACCCTTTTCCCAGCATCTTTCTTGCCATAATGGCGTGATGACACTCTTAGTGCAATAAAGAATCCTAATCTAGCATAGATTCAAGATCCTTTAACTTATGATGGAGGTCCAATCATAAGGGCACGTGCTAAGAAGATGAATAAAGCATTACACATGCTAATTCAAGCAATTTGGGCTCAAAGTACAAATCTGAATAAATCTGATTTGTTTGGTGCACATGGAGTTAATACTGGTCCAAAGCTTATTTATTTGGTGCAAATTGAAGACTTAAGCCCAAGTAAGGTTAGTGGGTCTAATTTAGATGCTTTAAGCCTAAAGGAGTAGCTACAAGTATTCCAAGTCCAAGATGAAGCCCATATATGTATTATTTAGTCCACTTAGTGCTACATACGAATTTGGATGTGCTTAAGTCCAAAACAGAATTTTAAATGTTTTTTTTAGTTAGGAATACTTTTCTTTAGCTTATTTTGCAAGCAAAATAATTCCTTTTCTAAAAAGGACATGTTTTCTTATCTTTTAAGGGTTTATTACCCTTATCTTTTAAGGATTTTTTTTAGTTTAGGTTTAGGGTTAGGGTTAAGAATTCTTATAAATAGTTTATTTTGCAGCCTATTTGGCATATCTTTTTCATTAATTTAATAAAAGTGACAAATTTTACTTCAAAATTACTCGGAGTTTTATTCTTTGAACTTTCTAAACAAAATAAGTTGTTAGATAGTTCACTTATCTTATCAATTAGAACATCCATATCTAATTGTGGCGGCTTCTTGATAGCTAGAGTTCTTTGTTGTTAGATAATTAAGAGTTCTAGTTTCCACCCAACTTGTTTCTTAGACGATCTAGGGTGTGGGTATCAATAGATTATTACAGGTTTTGCTTGTTAGTTAAGCCTAGTTCGCATCATGGCGAAAATAAGATTCTGAGGTGAAGAACTCTTATCACCCACGAACTTAAATTCCTCTTAACTCGAAATTCTAAAAATCACCTCTTTGCTACGACAATCTAATGGCATAATACTAAGACAACCAATCCATTCCCAGGATTATATTAAAGTCCATCACATCCAACATCACCAAATCTACTGGCAACTCTCTACCTTCTACCAACACAAGACACCTAAGAAGAATAACATCGGTGTCCAACGAATCACTTAGAGGCGTGGAAACTGATAAAGGAATTGCCATCCTCGCAGCTTGCCAACTCGATTTTAAAGCAAAAAAAGGAGACACAAAGGAATGGGTAGCACCCAGATAAAATAAAATTCTAGCCTCAATATAACATACCGGGAGTGTACCTGCTATAACTGCATTGGATGCTTGAGCATCCTGCTGCATGAGAGTAAAAACTCTAGCCTATCCTCTGCCTCCCTGCTGACTGGTATAAGCCTGCCCAAATCCTCTAGCACTACCTCTACCTCGCCCTTACTGGGCTACAAACTAAGAGGAACTCGGATACTGAAATGGTAGCGGCTGAAACCGTGCTGGAGCTACATTAGTTGTAGAAGACTGAGGGAACTGTTGCTAAAAACTCTAAATAAGGACATGATTTGGCAAAATGCCCAGTCTATCCACATCTAAATCATGCTCCTAGAGCCATATAGCACGATCCCTGATGGACTCTGCCACACGTTTGACTAGCACTGGCTGCAGATCCTGTGCTACCATATCCTGAACTCTAACCACTACTGCTACTGGTAGCACTTGAACCAAATCTGATAGGTTTGTGGGCTTCACTGCAACCATGTCTACCACTCATGTGGATCCTTTGCTGAGTTCTTTGGCCCTACTGAAAAGATCCTCTGGGCTGACTACTGGAGCCTATCTAAAATGTCGTACGCTGACTACTCTGATATCCTCCTACAATCTGATAGAAGTCAGGCATAACTCTTTGCTTAATGAGCCTAAGCTCAATGTCCTTGGCTAACTCAATCACTGCCTCAAGAGTTATATCACGACTCAAACCCAAAAGGGCATGTGACCGACACTAGTGAATGGGAAATGCATAACGCACCCGAAACCCGTAGTAAGCCTTAAAATTTTTTTGCAAATAAAAACCAATCAATACTTAATAATAAAATCGTAATCCATAATAAATCCACCGTAATTAAAATATAAGTCTCCAAACACATAAATTCAATATAAGTTATACAAGTTCTTTTAGTAAGTACGGCAGTATCTAGAATTTAATACATAATACAAATATTAAATTGACCCATATAAAATAGTCGGTCAAGAATGAACCTGACATAGACGACGACCACTATCAGACTAACTGTGAGGTCCTGAAAAAAATAGGTTGAGGGGAATCAGACCTCACTGAGTGAATCAATCCTATAAAATGCATGTTGGTTTAAAAATATTTATTAAACCATTTTTTTTTTAAAAAAAAAGTAAAATAAATATAATTATTTAAAATCATTTACTTTACTTAATTATCTTTATATAATGATCCTTTCCAAAATTCACCATTCACTCAAATATAAAATTCTCGTACAAAGTCAGATAAATTATTTATTTTAGTTGAAAACATAGTAGAACACCTAAACCATCAATTCTAATAGCCTTTCGGCTCTCTTTAATCCAAGTGACTGTCGTCCTGAGAGCAAGCTCAACCGAGTTACAGCCGCAGTCCAGTCACTTCATCCTTTATTGATGTCCTGAGGGTATTCTCAACCAAGTTACATCCCATTTTTGGCCCGAGAGTAATCTCAACCGAGCTCAACTCATTTCCAACCCGAGAGTAATCTCAACCAAGCTCAACTCACACTCTACATATTTCTATACTCGAGATCTCAACCCGTGCACACATGGTCCTAGTGACACCCACTAGGTAGCACGTTCTACCAATTTTCAAAACATAATATTTCATAAAGAAATAAAATAAAATATCATAATTTTCAACTACTCTTCATGAAATTAAAATAAATAAATAATCATGCATAATCGATATAAATATCATGCTAATCATATAGAATTTATAATTTAAAAACTCTCAGCACACGTTCCATAAAATTAAATCACAGGTGGAATGCACTCCTTTATGCTAACCCGACTGGCCTTGCCTCGTAGGCCTCGGTCTTGGTGTAGCTATGAAAAATATAAAAGAATAAATGGGATTAAAATCCTAACCTTAGACATTCTAGATTTCTAAGTAAGAGACTCAAAAATAATACATACCGATATCACATTTTACGAAAAATCTACCAAAAATTTGGCAAAGTCTTCTTTATAAAACGGAGATCTCTTTACTAAAAGTAGAGTCATTCCTGCACAAAACAATACTTCTATAATCTCCATAATCCAGATAACTCGGGTTGGGCCCCCGAACTACACTTAATACCCAACCGAAAACCAACGCAAAAGTACAAATAAAAATAATATAATTTAATAAATTTTTTTTCTAATAATCATAAATATAACTTAATTCATTTAAATAATTAAAATATAAAGAAAAATCCATTTTTCCATACCTTGATAAAATTTTCATTAATAAAATCTAATTTCCATTTATAACTAAAATTATTTAAAATCAACTATTTAATAATTCAAATATATTATAAAAATATTAAAGAACTCATTTAAGCTTAAAAATAATAAATAAATTTATTATTCCCTAAATTTTTTCCAAAATTACTACTAATTAATTTAAATTTAGAAATTAATTATAAAAATTATTTTTATACTTTTATTATTTAAAATTAGTCTAAAACAGAATAAATAACAATAAATTTTATTAAAATTAAATAATCACTAATTTCTAATAATTTTTCCAAAAATACATTTTTAAACATAATATTTAAAAAATCATATCTCAAATTCTACAAGTAATTTCACAAAAATTTCTTTACAAAGTTTAATCTACATAATTTATAGTATTTATTAAAAATATAAAAATACTTGAGTCGGTACAATGCCAGAGCAGTAACCCGAACCCGGAAAATTCGAAAATTCTCAACTATCTCAGAAAATTATGATCCATACACCAAAAGAAAGCTCTCAACCTCAATTTCATTTCATCTAACTACAAACAAGCCTAATTTTAACTCAATTAAAAAATTGAACAAAAACCCTAAAAATCAATTACCTCAATTTGTCGGTGTTTATTCCAAAAATTGATGGAAGGAAATTGAAGCCTGAAGGGAGAGGGTTTGAACAAAACCAACGGCAAGCCAAGGGGTGGCCGGAGGCAGCACCGGCGAGCAAAATTCAATCCGGCCTAAAGAAGAAAAACGGGAAAGATGGAGGAAAGAGGTTCGGCCGGTGGAGAGGAGGTAGCTGGCGGCGACTAGTGGCTTCCGGTGACATCAGGTAGTGACCGACACAATGAGAAGTGGCAGCTGGTTGGATCGAGAGAGAAGAGAAAAGAAAAAGAAAAAGAAAAAGAGGAAAGAGAAGAAAATTTTTTTTGTATATATTATTTTTTTTATTAAAGTGCAAAAGTACACTTATAATAATACATTTTAAATTAAAATAACTTCCCACCACATACACATAATTAAAATATATATATAAACACATAAAAGTATACTCTTAACAATTATTTAGTTAACTAAAATACTCATTTAAGAATAATTTCATAAAAATGTTTAACACTTTAAAAACCCATAATTTAATTTAATAAATGAAGATACATGTCATTATTATTTTTTTATTAAAGTACAAAAGTACACATATAATAATATATTTTAAACTAAAATATCTTCCCACCACATATACATAATTAAAATATATAAATATAAACACATAGAAATATACTCTTAACAATTATTTAATTAACTAAAATACTCATTTAAGAATAATTTCATAAAAATGTTTAACACTTTAAAAACCCATAATTTAATTTAATAAATGAAAATACAGGTCATTATAAGTTAAGCCTGCAGTAGGCATCCCACCAAATACAGAACCCAATACAATGACATAAGTGGTGACGGTGAAGTACTTGTCTCTCATCATATCCTCGCCATATCGGGACAGTCTGAGAAACGCCCTAGTGTACTCCTCTACTGACCTATCACCTCTAGTAACATTAGTCAACCAAGGTCAGTAACTCATCCTCATCGGCTCTAGGCAGAATCATTTCATGAACCACTCTCTGAACTGAGACCAAGTGAGTGCAGTCATATGGGGATGAACCACCTGAACAAACCAATCCAACGTTGGCCCCTCAACTGATAACTCGACAATAAGCATTCTCTGATAGTTGGTGTGCACTGTCTGAATCCTCGATTTCATCGCATGAAGAAAATCTAACGGGCCTGAAGTCCCATCAAAAGAAATCCTGTCAACTCTAGCATAAAATAATGTTGCCTCTGGGTCTGACATACCTTGAACTCCCTGCAGAAATAGAGGCTGCATGGGCTATATTGCATGGGGTATAGTTGTTGCACCTTGCTAAACTCTAGGTTCATAGGAAACTTCCTCAAAATCTTGGCCTACAGGTTCATCATCCTACAGCTCTCTCTATCTACAGCGACCTGCCACTTCTTTGAGTCTACCTCTACCCCTACCCATACGCCTAACTGGCGGCTCAGGGGGTTGAGCTTCATCCTGGTAAGACTCCTCCTCTTCGGCCTCATTGACTAGTAGAGCGATTCGCACTCTCCTTCTCATTCTGAAAAGAAAAGAAATAAAGCATAATTCAAATAACAAAAAGATATCCTAACAGTGATGCGGAAATCTAAAAGCAAGGAAGACTATTCAATGACACAGTCGAACCTAATCGCTGCAGTAGTTCAAAAGAAAATTCAAACTCTATCAACCTAGGTCAAACAATACTAAACAGAAAATAGAAATGTTATTATGGATTAAGCCTTAAAAATAAAAGTGCATGGGTCAAATATGGATTAAGCCTTAAAAAAATAATGTGCTAAATATTTTTATTATAAAAACCATTCGAATAAATGACTTATGTCTCTAAATAAATCACAGAAAATAGAAATGTTATTATTTTTTTCATCATTGTGAATTATTGAGCATTTTTTATATCAAACCAATACAAAGATCTTTTAATTATGTAAATGTTTTGTTAGGTGATTGATTGTGTGTTAGGATATAGTATTTTACAGGTTGTTTTTATGTTGTTTTTGGTTGATTTTAACGTAATTAGTAAGTAATTAGGTTAATTGTGAAGCCTTTACATTTCTCTTTCATTTTGTAGGTGTTTGGAGGTGAGGAAGATGAAAAAAAGAGCAAAGAAAAGAGAAAATATGATTGATATCCCAATTGCAAAGAAAAGAAACCAAACCTTATGTGGCGATCGCAAAAGCCTCTACGATTGCATGCTCTTTGAAGTAAAGCAAAAAAACAGAGCATTGCTTCAGTTGCGATCGCAAGGACCATGATTCCAGTTGTACTTTTACTAATGTGTGACCATGTGGCAGGGAGAATCTAAGGGATTTTCAAGGACATTTTTAGAAGGGTATAAAAAGAGGTCTTAAACGCATTTTAAGAGAGATATTTTTAAGGAGATTTTTTAAGGATTTTCCAGAGAGAACATACTTGAAATGCAAGAAATATCTCATCAATAAGCAAGGAGAAGAAGAAATAGAAGGATCTAAGATTCAATATAGCTTTGTTTTCTTTTCTTCATTATTCTTGTATTTTGGGTTTCTCTTGTAATACTCTGATTTTGATGATAACTATTGTCATGTTAGGCTAAATATCTTGTTGTTAGGAGTTATGAATCGCAATTATAAGTATAATGGTGTTTCAGATGATCTAATTTGATTGAGGTTTTTTTTTTCTTTCACATTAAAGGATAAAGCTAAAGCTTGGTTGAATTCACAATCACCAGCCTATATTACTACTTTGGATTGCTTGTAAAGGTATTTTTGGCAAAGTACTTTCTACCATCAAAGACGATAAAGATTATAAAAAACATCAATTCTTTTTAACAATTTGATCAAAGAGTTACAAAGGAATTATTTGCACTGACGATACCCAACTTTTCAATCAATTACCATTAAAATATCCAACTTTTAAAATGTAACACAAAACTTCCTAACCTTTCTTTTATTACCAGTAAAGTGTCTGAACCCGATTTTTGGTCAAAATTGACTACGTGGCATGCCACATGACATCTGATGTGGCGCCACCTGTCACACTTCGTTGATATGGCACTCTATATTGATGATGTAGCGCCATATGTCACACTTATATGGCATGGCGACGATGAGGTGCTACGTGGAAAACTTTTATGATGTGGCACTAGATGGTGTCAATGTGGCATTTGCATGCCTGATACATTAGTGTAATGGAACTTCACTAAAAATGAGATACTGTAGTGGGACATTCACTAAAAGTTAGGTTAGACGAGTGAAATTTTTTTATTTTTTAGTTAATTTTTGTTTGTGTAATTAGTTTTTATTTTTTGGTGATAAAATTTTAATCTTCATAGTTTTTAAGTGAAAATTTGTGTTTTTTAATATTTACCTCAATTTTTAAATAAGTTGAAATATTCTTAATTTAAATTAATATTCAATTCAATAAAATTATTTCAAATTTATTATACTTTTTATTACAAATGACATGCGAAATACGTAAGCATACAAAACCGTGCAAGTAGTAATATAAGATCGTCTCATATAGATTGAAAATTGACTATTATAATACTCAGAGTGTATGTTTGTTTAAACACCAAAATGATTTTAATTTCAAATAAATTAAACAAGGAAATTGTTAACAAATTAAAAACTATGTTTCTTATTCTCAATTCAACATTTTTAAAGATCAAATAAACTTCTAAGCCACGTCTAAACCTAGTTCATTTTGAAAGCATCTAAAGAATTATAGATGTTCCCCTAAGAAAAATCTATAATTAATTAAATACAAATAGTACTTAATTTAGCAGCTCTCACTAATTAAGTGTTCATTATATTCAATTTTAAGCATAGCTTTTGTCAATATTAATTGTATAAATGTCTCTCAACTAAGTAAACAATTAATAGGTTATTGATCTATCTCAATGAAACCTATTTCTTAGTCAAGGTCCATTGTCTATATTCAATCAAAGGATGATCAATCTTGCGATGACATTAAACACAACAATAACCAATGAACTCTATTTATTGACTTAGATCTAATTCCATTAACTACATGGTTGAATTAAAATAAGAACCCTAACTAACAATCTAGCCACACATATTGATTAAGAGAGAAGAAAAAGAGTAGAAAAGAAATCCAATCATTATTGCTCAATGAAAATGAAGAATAACAATAGAAATAAATAAGAAAAACCCCTTCTCTACTTGACAAAGCTGAAATGGAAGGCCTTGTGTTCTTAATCTTCACAACCAATTCAACTCTCACAGTCAATAATCATAAAATGAGGTAGAACAACGCTAGCTTTGATTCTTAGAAAATGAAAAGAAAAAGAATTGTTCTTGTTCTTTGGTGGCTCTCCTCTGTAAAACCTAGCCTCCAACCCCTTCTTAAGTTGCTATCTTTTCAAATCTTGTAATCCACCCAAATCAGCAATAAAGAAATTCAAATTTTAAAAGTTTGTTGTTTTCAGGCACACAACCGTGCGCCTTGTCTTCTCTCAAATCTACAAGATCAGGCATGGTCGTGCGCTAGGGTGTGCACGTCTGTGTGTCTTCTCTTTAATCAGGCACAACCATGTGCAATTGTATGCACAACCATGTGCCTTCCTCTAGCCTTAAAATTGCTTAATTTCACCTTGAATGCACTTCTAAACACTCTTGCTTCCTCTGGTATCACTTTTCGTCATTCCTCCACTATTCTCTTCATCATCTACATCATCAAAAACAACAAAAAGTAAACTAAAACACTAAAATGAACAAAAACTATAGAATTTAAGAAAATTACTAAAACTAAAGAAAAACTAAATAGACTAATTATACAACTAAACAATTCCTAATTCTAACACATTGAGTGCTCAAAATAACATATTTCTCACACTCATCAACAAACAAAAATCAACTAAATTTGCGTAATTGATTTTCATTTGTTGGTGATAAAATTTTTAATTTTATAGTTTTTAAGTAAAAATTTGTTTTTTTTTTCTTTGGTGAAGGTAATATGTATATATAATAAAAACCTGCAATTGGTCATTTTACGTGAGTAGTCAATCACTTTCACGTGAGTTTGATTAATTTTTTTTGTAAAAAGTAATATTTTAGTTACTTAAAATTTAAGGAAGTTTTCATAAATAAAAACTAAAAAATATATCAAAAAAGACATTTACCTTTTATTTTTTCAAAACTAAATGAAAGATTGATTATATTGTACACCTTATTGGCTGATTGAAGCCTTTTTTTTTCATTTCCATATGATGTTCAAGGTGGGAGACAACAAAATTGGGTTTTGTGTCATATCTCATATTTATAGATAGATTAGACATTTAACATGATAGTTTAACCTTAATTTTATTGTTCAAAAACTTGTTAATTTCTTAATGTCATTATTTCAATTTTTTTCTAAAAATTTTGCATTTTAATTAGAGTTATAGATTAGAGATATGCGTAAATATTTTAATTAGTTTATATTTTAAAAGTATAATTCTATTTAATTTTTATACTACTTTTATACTACTTCAAACTTTGTCATTCTATTTATTTATTTTTTCTTTTTTAATCCCATGATTGATCTTAATTTTGATATTGTATTATAGGCATAATACATTTGCAGCCCTCGTACTTGGTATAATTTGTCAGTTTGATACTTTAACTTATAATTTTGCCATTTTAACACTCAAACTTTTTATACTTGACACATCAACTTACAATTTTACCACCCCCTTATACTTGTCACTTTTTATCATTTTGACACCTATGCTTGCAATTTTTATTTAGTTAAACCCCTGAGAAGTGACACATATTGATTTGCTATTCCATGCCACGTGTGTTGACAGGGGTTTCAAACTTGTATTTTAGGCGAGTTCAGGTTTTAAAATGGTAAAACTATAAGTTGAGGTGTCAAATTGACAAAAAGTAACAAGTATAGGGAGTCATGGATGTATTATGCCTATATTATATTATAAAATCACATAAATTAAGTTGAGCAATGCTAAACGACTAGAATCTAACCATGTTTTTTTGGCTAGAAAGGATAATTATGACATCTTAGGTGGAGAATGAGGGCTATTTATGGAAAATTACAGACGTGTAATACCAATAGTATCCTTTTTAGAAAATTTTGAATGAAGGACCACCAACTTTTATCTATATATATATATATATATTAAATACTGAGCTCCAAAGTCATTCAGTCCAAATTTTGACATGTACCTCTCCTCATAATTCAACATTCAGCTCTAAATGCTTATGTGTTGGATTCTAAAAATTCATAATATTTTTCTATTTAAAAATATTATATATTCCTATTATATAATTTATTTTTGTTTTCTATTTCATTTAAAACTCTAAATAGATGAAGTTTAAAGAAATTTTATAGGGTTCAAATTTTATCAGATGAGATTTAAAGAAGCTATATGAATTTAAAATTCTATTAGACAGGGATTATAAAAGAATCTGTCACACCTCATCTCACGTAGCCTGAGATGGACGTTTAAAACCAACTATTCAACAAAGTGTTTAATTCAATTAAATTATGTTATAAACATTACTAATAAAATTGGAAATAATATCTTGGAAAAATTTGGTGTTATACGTTACAATTGAAGATTTAGAATTTTTTTTTTAAAATATGTATATATGAATAGTAAAATACTATTTATGAATAGTATAATACATATTTATGAATAGTACAATACATATTTATGAATAGTACAATATGTATACAATAATCGAATAATATAGGAAATTTCATCATCATTTTAAAGAAAGTTAAAATGATATTACTCTTTGTAACTAGAAACACAGTAGAGAAAAATATTATTAATATATTACAAAACATGTTTCTAAACAGTTGCTTTACATATAAACTAGCCACCATCGTT
>CATIWM010217619.1:0-49849 GCA_949671775.1 Mallotus repandus
AATTTTCTTTAGAGACGTGGTCATTTAAGTGGACAACCATATATGTAAAGAAAAGAAAAGAAAAGAAAGGAGAAAGGAGATTTGTTTAAGAAAAAAAGAAGAGGAGCTAGAAAACTACTTGATTCTTTAAGGGAGCTGATCTTTTACAAACTGAATCAAGAAGTATAAATCAATTTTAGTCCATTAATCATCTTCCCCAAAGGCTTTAATGATTGATTGATAAGTAATTTTAAGTGTTTTAGTTGATTTAAATTAGGCTTAGCAAGTAACAGATTTCAGGTTCATAAATTCTGGTTTTTCAATTTTGGTATTTTGATCATAACTTAAGTTGTAAAGCTTTAAATTAAGTGTGGTTTGATTTTGTGGAAACTTTAAAGAGTTAGCTAAAACTTTTTCTTAGATAGATATGATTCAGACTCTATGTTAGTGTAATAAAAGGAAACATTTTATTACTCAGTTTCCATTGCTGGTTTGAGTAAGGTAGATTATTTCTTAAAGTTATTGCTCTATACACATCCAATTGAGACAAAATCAATTTTAAATTACTTTAGACATATAGGGTAAGTGATCTGGAAAGTTTCATTATGAGATTAATTGTATATAATTTTTGAAGAATTTTTAAATTCACCCTATTAAATTTGTCGGCAGCTTCATATGTTTAGGTAGTTTGGTGATGTTATCATGTTAGAAAGAGGTTCCATTATTATTAAGAGTTTAAAATAAGTAAATTATGATCTATTTCAGCTAAACCAAGTAAAAAAGAGGCTGACACACAATCAATCAATTGTTTCCTTATATATTATGTGAATGTCAATCAATTGTTTAATGGAGGAATACGTGATGTATTTAGTTGATGATGAGTTGAATAAAATGTTATGACAGTGTGGTGAACACTTGATATATATATAAATATAAAAAATATGATTGGATGAATATGAGGACACAATGCTACTTGTGAATGAGGTAGGACTGTGTGCGACATGGAATCCCCTTTATATGCCATAAAACAGCTTAAAATAAATATACAGTTGGAAAAAAAATTATGGCAAGACTGTGTACGTATGGGGATCTATGAATTATTAAAAAAAATTGAATCACATGTAATTCACAAGTATATTGTTGTCCAAAAGAAAACACTTTAATTATGGCAATGTTGTGTACGTTATGGAATCCCTTTGATATGTATAAAAGCTAAAGAAATATGTAGTACAAGATTACTATGTATATACTATAAATCATAGTTAAACATTGAATGGATTGATAATTGATAATATTACATGCTTGAATGTGCTATTTTTCATAGAATATTATGTTATTCATTTGCTGAGTTGCAGGTTCACTGCTCTGCAATATTTTTTTTAGGATTAGAAGAACTATAATATCTTTTGAAGAAACAAATGCATCAATTGCACTAGCATTTTGTCAGGTGAATCAATAGAAAGTCGTCTTTAGTTTTTCTAGAATATAACATGCTTAATGAATTTTTTTTATTTTATAATAAGACTTGTGTATTGTATATAAATAATATAAGAAAATATGTGAATTGTATGACATTGTGAGTTTTGTGGTGTGTAATATGCGTTGTTTATATAAATAATCTTATTACATATATTGATTCGGGAACTAAATTTACAAAATTAATAGATATATATTAATTATTAGCCACATACATACGATATATACTAGACATTCTTTTCAAGTGTCACATATTTTTCAGTACCAAATCATTTTCACGTCAACATAATCAAATCTGACATGGCTATTGAAGTAACAATTTTCTTCAAAATTTAACAGAACTGTTACATTTGTCCTCAATCTTTGCTAAAATAAAAGATAGAGGACCTTTTAAAACACAATAAATTTTTAGGGACTTGCTAAAATAAAGGGACATAATTCACGAGCTTAAAATGGGTTATTCCAAAAATATAACATTAAGAGGGCTCTGTGCACACAAAAAATTTCCTAGACTGATTGTACGCAGATACTGAGTTAAGAGTAGCAAAATACCATTGATAATTGTTATAATTAAGTTTATCCACTAGTAAACATCTGAAGTGCAAAAGAAAATATTAGACAAGGTAAAGATCATACATCAAAATGACACAGAAATTGAATTTCAACTATCATAATACAAGAATATGCAATAAACTATGAATTTTGTCACATACAAAGGAGATAGAATTACACTCTACATGAATTCAGAAGGTGAATTGGCATCAGGCTTTCCACTATCGCCCAAACCTCCAGGGTGCTGCAAATTCTGCAAAACTTGAGGGGTCAAACCTCCCAACCCCCCACCCAGTCCATCACTTGCCCCAAAAAACTGGCAAATAAGCCTAGCCACAAGTCCAAGGATCTGCATTTGATTCTGGCAAGCATCGGCATGTATCTGCATCATAGCCTTCTCATGCTCGATTTGCATTGCAACCATCCTCTCTCTCCACTCCATCTCTTCCTCCTCCCTCTTCTCCTCCATCATCCGCCTCTTCTTCCTCTCCTCCTCCAATTCCCTCTCTACCATTGTTTGTCTCTCGAATGCCCTTCGCGACCACATCAATTCCCTGTCTTCCAACTCCATTTCCCAATTCTCCATCCTCTCTTCCCTCTCGCTTTGCCTTGTTTCTCTCCTAAGCTGTAACTCTCTCCTTTTCTCTTCATTATCGAGCATACTTTTTTCTCTACTAAATTCCCTCTCTCTTCTTTTCTCCTCCCTCCTCATCACCACGTCTCTCAAATCAACCACTTGAGCACCAAGTAGTGCTAATCTCCTATTTCCTGCAAAACCCTTCTTCAATTTAGCCTTTCTAGCAATACCCCTCTCTCCATTACATTTCTCCCCCACAAATTCACCTTCTTCGCCGCCGCCGCCGCCATGGACATTTTCATCGTCACCATTCTCACCTTCTTCTTCACCATCTTCCTCTTCTTCATCCTCTAAATCCTCGCTATCAATCCCAAAACCCAAATCCCCACAATCTTTAAATAAATCACTACCACAACTATCACTCAACTTCTTGCTCTTCACCTCAAGCTCCACATCCCCAAACACTTCTTTGTACTTCAAGAAATTCTCCCAATGATTCTCCCCATCTTTCCAATTAAACTCATCTTTTGAGATTCTAATCTTTTGCTTCACACCCAGATACTGGTGCCTCATATTCTGCACTTTAATAGACACATCACGCCATGACCACTTGAATGGGAAGCTGACTGGATCTTGAAGATGGTGCACAGAATTGACATGGTCCGCGATAGGTCTGAACTTTTTCTCTCTGGTTTTGAGCTTAGATAGAGTGCCTGAGGTGAGGAGGTCAGAGTATTTGCTTAAAAGGGTCTGCTCTTCAAGCTCAGACCATTTCTTTCTCTTCATTTTGGGGGTTTTAGGTTTTCTCCTGGTGAATTTCCGAAGGGCCTTCTGTTCAAGATGGCACTTTTCCTTAGTTCAGCATTTCTTGTTTTCCAGGAACCAAACGCAGTCGCTCAAGTCAATAAATCATTCAATTGAATCAACAACACCGTAGCTGAAAACAGCCCACTCAAAGTCAAAAGCTTTCAATTATCAAAAAAGAAAGTAACCATTCAAACAAATCAGACAAGCAAATTGAGAATATAAAAATTTCACTTCCTCAAAAAGAAAAAAGAAAAAAAAGTAAACTAAATTAAAATTAAAGAAGGAATCTGGGTATAGAAACAATCAATGAAGAAAAAAGAATTGATCTTTACCTTTTTTTTGGGAGGATATGGGAGTACTTACAGCATAGGAGAGTGGAAAGCAGAGGAATCTAATCTTTTAGGCGTGAGTTGGAGAGAGAGGAGGTGATCTTTGGTTAATGTAAGAAAGCTTCTTGTCAACTAGATTGTGAGTTGCAGAACCATGTCCTTTGAGCTCCAAAGCTGGGCTAGGCCTTGCTGAGCCCAGGTCTGTTTTTTTGGGAACATAGCTGTATTATCAGCTTTTGATTTTGTACATTTTAATTTTGAAGATGGTACTACAGCTATTGATTTTGTACATTTTAATTTTAAAGATGGTATTATGTACCAACCACCAACCCCCTGAAGTTGGTATACCCATCTGTTCAGAAATTAGTGTATTCAATGGTTTCTTTTTTCGACTTCTGTTTTCCTTGTTGCATCATGTCTGCAAAGAAGTCAGTTTAAGCAAATTTGAAGTCAGCCCTCAACTACCAGTGAAAACTTTCTTCCGCCAATTGCAGTACTTGAACTAACCTATACAATGGTAAAAATAAATAAGTAAACTCCAGCGTTTCTAGTTACTACTATTGGATTTCCTCTGCTGTTAAAAGAACAATATATGGATCTTCTCTTCTCTAAAAGCAGCCTAAGACTAAGAGATGTGATGATAAGCCACAATTGTGAACTCCTGTATAGCACCGGGATTAAAAACTACTCTCAAAAATGTTTACAGCACCTGTGTCTTATATATGTACTGAAATTAATAAGGGAGAAAAAAAAAATACAAGGGTTTAAACCAGAGTATATCTTTCTATCCTGCTACCGTTTGATTGAGACAGCAGTTTCAGCGAGCTTGAGCATCAGAGCATACACTTTGGATGTAAAGGTCACCACTTTATGCTGAATGCTTTAGCTTTTCTTCGACAAGCTCAATACAGCGGTATAGAACTAACTCAACTGGGTTAAGAGCACAAACTGCGTCGCTTGCAAATTCATCATGATCATTCTTGTTCTCTGCGATAATTCCAGTCACAAGTGTTCGAAGAGGCAAAAGCCATTCATTGTATGCCTTCTGTAAACCCTTCTTCGACAATACTCCAGTATAATTGGTTTTTCCTGCTCCATTGTAACAATAAAATTTAAGTTTACTGTGATATATATAAAAAAGGTTAGATATTTAAGCATTTCCTCCACAAGCTATAATATATTGTCAAAAAGAAGCATCTATATGTCTACTTGAATTTAGTAATAACTGAATAAAACGCATATCGCAACTTTTCAGATCGAGTACATGATATCCACTTCACCATTTGCATTCGTGAATCTTGGTAGATTCATGATAGATCATAAGCAATCAGTGAACTAGCATATACAATTACAGCAATTATGACATCTACAGACAGCAGGCCTATGATAGCTTCAGTTACTCTACCATTTTTGCAACTAGCAATCTACTTCCTAGTTTCTCAAATGTATTCATTCCTATACTTTCCACAATATCAGAATCAGAATCCATTATATTTTTCTAGCTAAAATGACCTGAGCCAGAACCATGATACAATTTATTTGAAAGCAAATAAAATCTAAAAATAAAATCTAATGCAGAGCAAGAATATCATCAATTCATCACTTACACCTTTCATTCCTTAAGTACGATGAATCTAAAACATTTTACCTGCTGATTCTGTTATCAACACAAATCTGTATAGGTTGAGAGCGGCTAGAACCTGTGGAACATCAATTTTTTTATCAAGAAAACATAATATAGGTTTTAATAAAAAAAGGAAAAACCATATGATCCCAAAAAGTGAAACGAAATAAAATATGATAAACCAAGCTTAAGCAATACCGAATCTCCATGCTCAGTGAAGGGCAGAGGTCCACCCCCTTGAGGCCTCAAAACAAACTCCACCAATTCGAGCACTCCAGCAGTCCATAGTGATGCAACTGAACTGTGTTCATTTTCAGGTTGTGGAGCTTTATCTTTCCTTAATGATATCTTTTGGCAATTTTCCATGTGCAACTCACCTCTAACAAGATCTAAAAGGATCGCAATCTATATAGAGTTGTCACAAATGTTTCAGTGAAGAAGACTGTTTCTAGTTTAAACAAATGCTGAAGCTTATAATATAAAACGAGCTTTGAAGGCCTACCATAGAGGAAGAGTCACAATTTGTAATTAAAGCTTTTAGAATATCGAACCTCTCAGGAATTGGAGTATCAGCAAGTACCTGGTAATTTCTAAACTGATCAATTTTTTGGACAAATATCAAATCAGTGAAAGTTTCACAAAGGAAAAACAATCTAGAACTTTAACCAAAAAAAAAAAGGTCAAGGACCACTATGTAGTTAACTTTTTCAGCAATGATACATGAGAATTAGCTTTGATGATCTAATGATTTCAAGGCAATATATCCAGAAACTTAACAAAACACCAGTTTGTAGGCACAATGGCGGCAGCTTAAGTATTTCTGTATGGCTCAAAAAGTTACCCTCTTCAATGCCTCAAAGGCATTCTTCCTCAGCTCAGTATTTGGAGCATAAATTATGACCATTGTGATGGCCTGAAACATATATTCCAGATGTCAGAAAAAGCAAACAGAAATTGATGGAAAAACTCAGGATAGCAAGATATTACCTGCAACGCTGCACAGAGGCTAGGCAAATAAATAAAGCAGTCAGTGTGCCCATCACTTTGTGTGCTAGTTCCAGTTGTAATGCAAAGCAAGAAGTCAATGGCATGTTTCTTTAATTCCCATGGCATATTGGTAGCAGCATATATGTGTTTTAACATGCCCACTGCTTGCCACCTGTTGGTTTGGGTATTTTGAAGTTCACCCTTGACAGCTGGCATATTTTCCCTGGCAGCCTGAGCGACATCTTCATTTATATGACCCCATATTACTGTATTGACAAAACAAGAGGAAATAAAGCAATTAAAATAAGAGAAGGAAATAAACAGGACAAGGAAACAATATATTATTTTGCAAATGCAAACCTGAAAGACATGCTCCATATTTGATGTAGGATAACCAACTGCCAGAATCATCTTCATCCTCTATGAATTTGCAATAATTTAACATTCCAAAACTGTCACAGGTTTACTCTGAATTGGCAAATTTTGCAATACAAACAATAGAATGTAGTAAACCCATTGTAATTTACCTTCAATGACAATTTTCATCTTCGTATCAATATCAGATCCAGTAATTAAACCAAGATATGATAAACCACAATATGGGATGAAGTTGGAAAGCTGCCTGACCAGGTGCAGATACCGCGAAATCTCATTTCCTTCCATGAGGGAAAGAAGAGCCTGCACATCAAGAGTGTATCTTAAGACAACTACACAACTATTTTTAGAATTGAAATATAACACAATAAAATAAGCAGCAAACAAAAGAGGAGGACCTAGAAAGCAAATAAAAAATAACCTCATTAAATGTTACATGCACTCAAAATAGGAGTTTTAACTAGAGCACATAGAAACAAAGAAGAGAGCTAACCATTATTTGTAATACATATAAACCAAGTAGAGCATGAAGCTTTTCATTTACTACACCCTCCTGTAACCCGCAGAGGAATATTGAAAAACAATTATCACTTAGTTGAGAAAATACCAAAGGACAGGAAAATGAAATAATTAAAGTGGCATACC
Organism: Mallotus repandus; assembly: GCA_949671775.1. Classification (NCBI taxonomy): domain Eukaryota; kingdom Viridiplantae; phylum Streptophyta; class Magnoliopsida; order Malpighiales; family Euphorbiaceae; genus Mallotus; species Mallotus repandus. The sequence goes on from CATIWM010217619.1 coordinate 7,352, forward strand.
AATTTTGTGCGTACTGACTGTATGGACTTGGCAATGTCTAAAGCTCTAGAAAACAAATTTATAAATTCATTATCTTCATCACCCGACTCTGAAGTTGTAGCCTTTAGCACATTTAAGATGACAGGAATTGCTACTTTTACTTGCTCATAGTGACGCCTCTTTATGGAAAGAAACACTATAGAAAGAAATCAATTACTTGAATTCAACCATATTAACTAGATCATTTAGTGGATCCACAGCAGGAAATAGCAAATCCATGACCACAGATTCCAGTTGGAAAATTTGACCATATTCCAATACAGGGGAAGCTATGCATTTTATATTTAACAGAAGAAGTTAAAATAAACTAAAACTATGGCCTAATGGATCACCAAGCCACTCAAGTCTTGATATTCTGCTCCACAATGCATATTTAAATAAGATTAACACATTGCAAATACCTTTTGAGAGCCCACTTAGCAGACAAGCAACATACCCAGATGAATGAACTGGCCTATCTATAGAACCCAATGCCTAATTTAATAAAAACTGTGTATCAGTAGTGACCAGAATCATAGGGACGAAATATTAGTAGAATAGTGCCAGATTTTAGTTCAGTAAACAGAGTGCTCATCACCATTTAATTGAGTACCTCACAAAGAATTGAAAGCATGTCACGAGGATTACATTTTTCTATAAAACGATCAACAACCCTATCAGCAATCTCCAAGAAACTACTTGACAAGCCTGCAAACTTTGCAGCAGCTTTAGGCAAATCAAATGAAAGTGCATCAATAACCTCCTACAAGACAAAATTCCATTCAAAAGTTGGCAACTTTAGATCAACCCCGAAACAAAGCAACGAACTTTTCCCTCTTTTCTTTAAAGAATCAAGAATGATCAGAACAAAACCTGGCCTAAAGTAGGAGAAAGCAAAAATATGTGGATTTCAGAAAGAACTTGAAACGCAGCGTCCTGTGAATCTTCATTATCAGGTTGAGATAATGCAAGACTGGAGATTGTGTCGAGGAAGTTGATTAGCTCTGACACTAAGCTTCCATCTGCATCTTTAATTGACTACAAAAGAAAGAAAAAAACTTTCAAAGAGTAAACAATAGTTTGCTTTAGGCAAATAGAATTGAAAAATTTTAAAGGGAAACTTTACTTCAAGACGATGAAGGAGAGGATCAATGGCCGAAGATTTTCGAAGCTCTGTGCTTTCTGCTGCCATGATTTTAGTGTGCTTCTTTGGTACCTGAACTGAATGAAGAACTAGGCATGCCTTTTTTTTTATTATTATTCTTTTAAATATATCTATAGTATATATATATAATAAATGTTGGGAGGGAAGTTCAGATAAAATTAAAAAAAAAATCTTTATTTTTTATTATATAAAAAATAGATAATTTAATTATTTACAGATAAAAATTAAAATTTAATTAAAAATATATTTTTTATTTTTATTAAATTAACTTATATTTTATTTTTAATAAAAATTAAATTAAATAAAATGTAATTTTAATTTGATTAAAAATATATTTTCTATTTTAATTAGATTAATTTTTATATTATTTTTAGTAAAAATTAATTTTAATTAGGTTTACTTATACTTTATTTAATATAAATCAAATTAGATAATATAATTCTATAAGTGTCACTAAATTAAATTTACGTTTTAAGTAATTGGAATTAAAATTAATAAAATTTATAGAAAATTATTAATATCAAAAATATTAAAAAAATATTGTATAATTATTTAAAAAATTTATAAAGAATATAATAAATTATTATATTAGAATTTTATCAAATTTATAAAAATAGATTACTAAATAAAAATATTAAAAGACTGTTGTATAATTATTTAGATATAAAATTTATGAAAATTATAATAAATTTTTATATTATAACATAACTTTATTAAAATTAAAAAATAATGCTCCTACTATTTTTAAAAATTTATTAATCTAAAGTTTATTTAGTAAAGAGTTGAAATTTTTATTTATATTACAATATTTTAAACAATAAAATATATAATTTATTAACATAATATTTTTATTATATAAAAAATAATATAATTACTGTTTTTAAATATAATTATTAAAATTTTAAAAAAGTTAAAATTAAATTACTTTTATCATTCAACTATGTGCTGAAATCAAAAAAGTTACATTAAATTACTTTTAAGTAAATAAAAGTATTAAAATAAAAAACTATTGAAGAAACAATGAGTCATTGTTTAAATAGAATATTTACTAAAATTATAATAAATTTAATATATCATTTTACTGTTTTTTAAGTTTTTATTAAAAATAACTAATAATTTTTATTTTTATTATTTTTCTAGAGAACTAATAATTTTTATTAGTTTATATTAAATTATAAACATAATATTTTTATAATATAAAATAATTTTAAAGTTGAAAAAATGTTAATTATAAAACTGTAGGTGGCGGTGTTTAGCGCAAGCCCAAGTATTTGGCGATCACGGCATTGTGTGAGCTTGAGGCCCACTAGGAAATATATAGTGGGCTTGTGGCCCAAAATGGAGATGGAGTTGTCATCCGGATAAAATTCAGAACACACTGTACAGCAACTGGATTCTACGGAGGTTCCCAAAAGCCGTCATTAGAGATCGGGTTCGAAAACTGAGTATGGACTTTTGAGTGTCCACCCAACCTTGCAGTTGGTCTACGTTCGTGTTTTGTATTTTATTACCTTTGATTATTTCATTATTTCCTTATTAACGGACAAATTAAAATTATTTTCAATTGATTACAACATTTTACACTTTTAATTTAGATTTGTACATTAGTCAATTTTCATGCTTATAAACCCGACATCAATCACGAATAATTATTTATAAAAATACACTCAAATAAAAATGGAAAAATGATTAGGGATTACAACTCGTTGCATAATTAAAACAGCAATAAATATAAACAACAAAATAAATAAATTCAAGCTATTAGGAGATTAATAATTTGGATGATTAAATATCATCCAAAAAATTCTGCAAAACTCAAAAGATTAACTTACCATATAAAATTCCTACGAATGGAAACCCAATTTGTAATTTTTACATAAAATGAAAACAAATACTTATTTTAATATAAATAAACTTGATTAAAGTTAACATCATGATTATTGCATGCAAAATTGAAATATAACATAAAATAAATACATATAAGCGAGACAAACGTATAAAATCGAAGCCAATTCAAGAGTGGTTCTGGTGATGAGACGTCGCCTCTTTGGAAATAGGCGGTTGCCTCTTTGACAGCTGCAATAGCAACTTTACCAGTTACTTAAACAAATCTAAACTAGATGCAAGTACATGAAAACTTATAACAGTTATTTAGCAATTTACATGATCATATAATGAACACAACACCAAATGAACAATAAACACAAAACAAATAAAAAAGTAAAGAAATAGAGTTTTATATAAAATCAATAACTTAAAGTTTGAAAATTTGCCTCTTATTGATTTAAACAAGTTTAAAGCTCATAACTTAGCCCTCAGGGACTAGTTCTTGGTTTCAATCCTCCTTTAAATGCAAAAATCTCTTCTTCCTTCTTCAAATTGAACCTCCAAGCTAAAAGTCCTTTTTTTCCTTTCTCTCTTTTTTGCTTTTTTTTTTTCTCTTCCTTTTCTCAAGAACGTTTTTTTTTCCTTCCCACCTCCGACCTCTCTTCAGAGCAGCCCCCAACCTCCTCAAAAATTAGTTAAGTCCTCCTTTTTAAGCTTCTAACTTTTGCCATTTTCCATTTTCCCAAAAACAAGACCAAACATCCACCTTTCATTTTTCATCATTGCCTCTCATTTTTCCAGCCTTATTTCTGCTCTAAAAATCTCTCTTTCATGCTCAAATCTGCAGAATAGAGATATGTGGGTCCACCCCATGTGTAATGCTGCAAAAAATAGTATTTGATGCTACATAAGTCGGTCATGAAGAGGCATCGCCTTTTCGTAGAGGTCGCCGTCTCTTCATAGAGGCATCGCCTCTTTGGCCATAACAGCTGCTATATTTAGGTCAGTGAGTGAAGGAAGCAAGAGCTTCGGAAGAGCAGACTAATGTGGAGTGGAGGATGATCATTTGGATAACAGTACGCCTCCTCTGGCAGTAATTTGTGCGGAGACAGTGCAGGAAGCAGAGCGCTAGCACCCATCTTATTAGCTAATGCCCAAGTTGCCCGATTCAATAGCAGCTCTTTCTTATTCAATTGCGCAAAGACTTTGAGCTTGGATTTGAAGATTTGGGCCTTAGATAGGTGCTTTAGACTTAAATTTAACATTTTGGGCTATCGAGTCCATTATAAAAAAAGTTTCAGATTTTCTTGCATTCAAATTTCATTCTATCTCATCACTGGCTTTTCGTTGCGTACCGATCAAATTGAGATGTCCAAAAACTATGTTAAAAAATTATATAACTAAACAAATAACACTTTATTATTTTTAAAATATTTTATTTAATTAAATTATAATGATTTTTTTTGAAGAGAATTATAATGATAATATAACAATAATAATTCTATCAAATATATATTTAATAATTTATTATAAGTTCAAAAAAATTTTGCTACTAGTATTATATTATTTAAAAATAATTTGCTTGTGGAGGGGTAAAACGCCAAGAGAAAACTTTCCCTCCAGTGCAGTAACTAAGAGCTGAGAGGAATATTTTCTCTCTTTAACCACTTTAACTATCTTCTTCCTCTTCTTCTTCTTCTGAGTGTGTTCTCTGTGTGTGGTTTAAGCATTAGATCCAGGAAATGGAGCCAGACGTTAGCATAGAGACATCGTGCATGATCCGAATCGCAATTATACCAGTCGGGCCAGTTCCGGCAAACATTCTCCGGGACTATTACTCGATGTTTCTCCGGCATCACACGATCCCTCTATCGGCAATCAGTTCATTCTACACTGAACATCAAAAATCTCCCTTCACTAATCAGCCATGGGACACCGGTTCTCTCCGCTTCAAATTCATACTCGGTGGCTCTCCTCCTAGTCCCTGGGAAGATTTCCAATCTAATCGCAAGATCCTCGCCGTTATCGGCGTTTGTCACTGCCCTTCCTCTCCTGATCTTGGTTCCGTTATCGATCAGTTTAACGTCTCCTGTAAAAGTTATGCTTCTGCCCTTGTTTCTCGCTGTTTCGCTTTTTGCCCTTGTGATTCTCAGGTTAGGGATTTTTTTTTAGCATTTCTTTCAAAAAGCATTATGTAAAGATTTAATTTTTGATTTTATAATGTTAGAGTTTAAATTTGTAAGGCATCATTTGAAGTTTTGATCTTTTTTGTTTGGTTGTTTGGTTTGTGGTCTAGTTGGAGGATGGTGGTAACAAGGGGGAAAATTTGAAATTATTTCCACCGGCGGATCGAGAAACCTTAGAGATACATTTGCAGACCATGATGCAAGATATAGCTGCTTCATTGTTGATGGAGTTTGAGAAATGGGTTTTACAGGCCGAGTCTGCTGGAACTATACTCAAGACACCTTTGGATTCTCAAGCAAGTTTAAGTTCAGAGGAGGTTTATGTCTAGGTGTTTTAAGGATTTTGAATATTTTTTTATCAGTTTCTTTACTCAAAAAAAAGTTATAATTTTGTTTTGGGTTGTTGTGGCTTAGTGTGTTTAGTAGCTTTTGATAATTTTTGTATTTTGGTTTAAATTGCAGGTTATCAAGGCCAAAAAGAGAAGACTTGCTCGTGCTCAAAAGACAATTGGGGATTATTGTTTGTTGGCTGGATCACCTGTTGATGCTAATGCCCACTATTTGACTGCCTTAGAATTAGCTAGACTGACTTCTGATTTCTTCTGGTATGCTGGAGCCTTGGAGGGTAGTGTTTGTGCATTACTGGTATGCACTTATCTTGAATCAAGATAAGTTAATGTGTGCAAGGGTTTGATAATTTTTTTTGCAAATGTAGTGCTGGCTAGGGAAGTAGGCATGCAAAAGCTAAAAATAATTCATGTTAGTTGTAAAATTTGAAGCTGTGATTCTGTTTCAGTAGTTCTGGGATAGGTAGAATATGGTTCCATAGTTGTTCTGATAAAATAATGCCTCCTGTATATTTTAGTATGTTCATCTGTTGTTCATATACATTTGACTGCATGGAGTGTTTTAATGCATTTTCTACAACAGTAATTTAGTTAGTTAAACTTTATATGGATGTATGATGGAGTTGTGCAATTACCTATACATTTATTCCCTTATCAGATAGATCAAATGGGCCAAAAGGATGCAGTTTTTGAGGATGAGGTCAGGTACCGGTACAATAGTGTGATATCACATTATAAAAAGTCATTTGCACCAGACAATGCACAAAGGTACTTATAGTTCTTACATTTAGATGACGAATGCTCTTCTGGGCAGTGCTAATTCCAATCAGTATTGGTACTCCTTTGGCATCTTACCCTTGCATTTACTATTAAGCCTTTATGTACACTAGTTGTTCAAACAAGTTGGTGTACATTACCCTTACAACCTATAGAAATTATAAAGTTCCATTCCATTCTCCTTTATCTGTGGAGTATTCCAATTTTAATGGAAATGAAAGTTTTTTAATGCACTCTCCACAAATAAGAGAAAGTGATCCTCCTTATCATATTTATTCATTTTGACGCTTTCTACACTATGCCTCTAGGCATTCTTTTAGTATATTTTTTATTGATTCAGATCTTTTCTAATATTTTGGGTGCAGAGTTTCACCTTTAAGCTTTGAACTTGAAGCTACTCTGAAATTAGCAAGATTTCTTTGCAGGTGATACATAATTTTCTTTTTGTGCGCGCGTATGCATATGTGTGTATGAGACATGGTTGCATGGATGCATCCCCTGCTGTTATCAAAATAGTCCACTCTTTGTGTCCATAGTTGCCTTTCAATGAAATCCTACATGCTTGTTATGAAAATTTCAAATTTTCTTTCTGATATCTCCAAGTTTTCTAACAGGACTATGTCTTGGAGGCTATATTTCATTTTATGGTACTTGTTTTTTCAGAAGAGGAATCACTAAGGAAGTGGTGGAGTTGCTGATGAGTGCTGCTGACGGTGCAAGATCTTTGATTGATGCCAGTGATAGGCTCATATTATATGTTGAAATAGCTCGCTTGTTTGGGTCTCTTGGTTATCAGAGGAAAGCAGCCTTTTTCTCGAGGCAGGTTGCCCAGCTGTATATGCAACAAGATAACAGATTGGCAGCTATAAGTGCTATGCAAGTTTTGGCAATGACCACCAATGCATACCGTGTCCAGAGTAGAGCCTCCTTAAATCATCCTCCTTCCAGTGTAAGTGCAGGCATGATATATTTGCATATAGGGCACCGACCTTTTTTGGATAAATTGAACATCACATTGCCTCCCTTGATTTATATTGGTATACACATTTGGGAATGATGTCTTGTTTTGCTGTTTTGTTAGCTGTATGTTCTAATTGGATTTATTACTCCTCACATGAACTAATGAGAAATAAAATGAAATGATTATTTTCCTAAGCTGACTATCACCATTTTTTTCTTGCTAATATGCCTTCTGTTAAGATTGTGATATTTACTCGGTTTTTCTCCACCTTATTTTTCAGTTTAGCTTTCCTGTTTGTTAACATATTTGAGACTTTAAGCTGCACCATTATTATGATTCCAGATCCTTCACTCTTTTCTGCAGATTTGACATGCAGTATAATTATGTTTTCCCTATACCACTTTTACTAATTTTTTCTTTACAGAAGGAAGTTGGAACTAGTCATGCTGATAGCGGGAAGATGCATCCCCAGTCAATTGTTTCTTTGTTTGAGTCTCAGTGGAGCACATTGCAAATGGTTGTGCTGAGGGAGATATTGCTTTCTGCTGTTCGTGCTGGAGATCCTCTTGCTGCATGGAGTGCTGCCGCACGGCTGCTAAGATCATATTATCCTTTAATCACACCTGCTGGACAGAATGGCCTTGCTAGTGCACTTACTAATTCAGCTGAGAGGTTACCTTCAGGAACTCGTTGTGCTGATCCTGCATTACCTTTTGTAAGGTATTCACCTCTATGTACCTAATGTCTTGTATCTGTCACCATTCAAAAGAGCTTTGGATTTTCATTCTTCTTTCCACTGTAGTTTTCCAGTCGGTAATACACTTTTGTTTCTGTCCTTTCAGGTTGTATTCTTTTCCTCTCCATCCCTCTCAAATGGACATTGTAAAACGCAGTCCAGCAAGAGAAGATTGGTGGGCTGGATCTGCCCCGTCAGGGCCTTTTATATATACACCGTTCAGCAAAGGGGAACCAAATGATAGCAGCAAGCAGGAACTTATATGGATTGTTGGAGAACCGGTTCAGGTCTTGGTGGAGTTGGCAAACCCCTGTGGCTTTGATTTAAGAGTTGATAGTATATACCTATCAGTGCATTCAGAAAATTTTGATGCTTTTCCTGTTAGTGTAGATCTTTCACCTAATTCATCAAAGGTGATCACGTTATCTGGAATCCCAACTTCAGAAGGGTCAGTAACAATTCCGGGGTGTATCGTTCACTGTTTCGGCATTATAACTGAACACCTTTTCAGAGATGTTGATAATCTACTTCTTGGTGCTGCACAAGGGCTTGTGCTTTCTGACCCTTTCAGATGTTGTGGATCTCCAAAGTTGAGAAATGCATCTGTTCCAAATATTTCTGTAGTACCTCCACTTCCATTGCTAGTTTCTCATGTTGTGGGTGGTGATGGTGCAATAGTTTTATATGAAGGTGAAATACGTGACGTCTGGATTAGTCTGGCTAATGCAGGCACAGTTCCAGTTGAACAAGCACATATATCGCTCTCTGGAAAAAATCAAGATTCTGTTGTCTCAATACCATATGAAACCTTAAAATCTGCGCTTCCTTTGAAACCTGGTGCAGAAGTGATTGTACCTGTGACATTGAAGGCCTGGCAGCTTGGATTAATAGATCTTGATACTGTTGGTAAACATGCCACTGGAAGTATTGGGAGACAACTAAAAGATGGTAGCAGCCCCACATTGGTGATTCACTATGCTGGTATTTCTCATAACTTTGCTTGCAGTAGAGGCTTCTCTCTCTCACACACGCATGCAAAATGCATAATGGCTATGACAAAATTCTTTTACTTACCTACAGTTCTGGACCATTAGTCATATTTTCTTCACATTGTATTGGTTTGAGTCTCCTGCTAAGAGTAGTTGCCCTATAAATTGGAAACTCAGTTGCTGTTCTTGATTTTTGTGTTTTTCAATGTCTCCAATTGTGTTATAGTAATGAATAAAGCCCAGGCATCTTGTTTTTGAAATTTACAAACAAATAAAATAATTGAGAATCTAAAATAAGTTGTGGTTGTCTGAGAATTAGAGTTTGACTTTCTAGTAAGCCTTTGGGGACTGCACCTGAACTTAGCTTCTTTCTTGTAAATTATCTCAGTGCAGCAGTTCCCAGTTTGTAAATGCATTTTATTCTTAATTCAGAACTCTATGTATTATCTTTTTTTTTTTTTGGTTAAGATTATCTTGAACTTCCATGAATGTTAGTACAGTATGATGTTAACTGATTGCCAGCTGTATTCATGTTGGTTCTCAGGGCCCCTGACAGATTCTGGAGATCCTCCAACAAAAGGATCTTCTGCTCCTCCTGGTAGACGCCTGGTTGTTCCCTTGCATATTTGTGTTTTGCAAGGATTGTCTTTTGTCAAGGCTCGTTTACTTTCAATGGAAATTCCTGCTCATGTTGGTGAAAATCCTCCAGAACCAGTTCAGTTTGAGTGTAGTCCCAGTAAAGAAGCTATTAGTCCAAAGGGCAAGATGGATGGATTGGTTAAGATTGATCCTTTTAGAGGAAGTTGGGGACTACGTTTTTTGGAACTGGAACTGTCTAATCCAACTGACGTTGTGTTTGAGATTAATGTCTCTGTCCAACTTGACAGTCATAAGGATAACCTTTCTGCTGATCGAGATGCTACTGAATATAATTATCCTAAAACAAGAATTGACAGGGATTACTCTGCGAGGGTGTTAATACCACTGGAGCATTTCAAGTTACCCATTCTCGATGGTTCCTTTTTCATGAAGGATTTTCAGCCTAATGGGGGTATTGGCAATAGAAATTCAAGCTTCTCAGAAAAGAATGCCAAGGCTGAACTAAATGCTTCCATTAAAAACCTGATTTCCAGAATAAAGGTGCGGTGGCAATCAGGACGAAACAGCTCTGGGGAATTAAATATAAAGGATACCATACAGGCTGCCATTCAGACATCTGTCATGGATGTGCTGCTACCAGATCCATTGACATTCGGTTTCAGGCTTGTTAAAAGCAATTTTCCACGAGAATCTGAAATGCCTGTTGACTCCTCTGGGCCTAAGGGTTCTGTGTTGGCTCATGACATGACTCCTATGGAAGTTGTAGTTCGCAACAACACCAAGGAAATGATTAGGATGAGTCTTAGCATTACATGCAGGGATGTTGCTGGACATAATTGTGTTGAGGATGCCAAAGCCACTGTCTTATGGTCCGGTAAGATTTGCTCTCGATGCCTTCCTCAATATACTTGAGTTCTTGCAGGGATTACCATATTATGTGTTCAGCTAGTAATCTGCCCCCTTTTTTTTCCTTTCTTTTAAGGAGTAAGGCTGGAATACAATCACTTTATATTCTTGGAAATTATTAACACATGACAATGTTGCTTGTTCTAATTTGTTGTAGGTGTTTTGAAGGGGATTATTATGGAGGTTCCGCCACTTAAAGAATCCAAGCATTCTTTCTCATTGCATTTTCTTGTTCCTGGTGAGTACACTCTGGTGGCTGCTGCTGTGATTGAAGATGCTAATGATATCCTCAGAACCCGTGCAAGAACCGATTCTGCTGATGAGCCAATATTCTGTCGAGGGCCCCCATTCCATGTTCGAGTAATCGGGACCGCCTGACTAATCTGCTGCTTCTGCCCAACGAAAATAGTGGAATATACCAGTTCAGTGTTCTCGGGAGTGCTGCTCAACATTGGCGGATTCAGGCTGTTTACCACATTTTGCCTGCGATGCTCATTTTATTTGTACTATTTGAGTGGATCATGAGGTGAATTCAATTGATGTTATATAGAGGATTTTGTTTTGCTTGTAAATCCATTGACAGATATACCTTCTACAGAAATTCAGTGTTTTTCAGACCTTGCCTCAAAGTCAAAAAACGCCAAAAAAAAAAATTGCTTATACGGAAAAAGAAAATGCTCATCGAAGCCAATGTACATAGTGATTTGATTGAGCGGATCGGGGAGCAAGAATTGGACAGGCAAACCACGAGCTACTGTCACTTCTCACGAACCAACATTCCCTTAGGCTATGTGGCGTGGTTTGAGGCAGTCTGTACTGACTGCTGGTACTTGTAAATGGGCTTTAAATGTCTGTCTATTTAAATATGAAAAAAACGGTGTCAATAATGGGCCATGGCTGCTTATAGTGCCATCCCTTTAGGTGGGTAATGGAAACCTGAATGGATGTACTTCTAATATGAAAGCCGAAAGCAACTCGTACTAAACATGTACCAATGATCTTCTTCACTTACTGGTAAAATTGTTAAATAACGAGTTGAAATAAAGCTACCCTTTTGATTTGGTTAAGGGAAAACGCACGTGGACCCTACAAATTGAAGTGCTGCTAATTGTCACTTTTGGTGGGTTAGAGATGTAGAAGGCCGAAATGGATTAAAAATTTTCAGCAGCGTTCTCCTACCGACAATTTAATCCTTCATTTTTGGTCTGAACCGACGTTTTCAATTTTCTTGAACTTAAATTTTTATTTTTAAAGTTTATCATTATTTTTTTGCCTCGGCGAAATGTTAGTTTGTTAGTGTTAATATTTTGAGTGTAACAAAGATCGATCCTTGAATACAGACACCACAAAAGTATTATCAACATAAATGTCATTCTACAACACAGAGGCAGACAATTTTTATAATTTATTATTTGAAAACCCTATGTGAATGTCAATGACAGCGGCTAATAATTTAGTTTAGTTTTTTTTTTTTTTGACCTACAGAGATTCATAGAAAGAAGGAGAATTATAAGATATTTACAATAATCAAACATGAAAATCACCCAAATCTTTCAAAGACTGGTAGATAAACAAGAGAAAAACACAAAACTCAATAAAATAAATCAGATACAGTACATTCATAAATTTTGGGTGTGCTCAACTCTATGACAAAAACTCATAGTTCTACTCCTAAATCTGAGAAGGGAGAGTAATATGAAGTTGAAAAGCACATCATCAAACTTGAATATTGAACAAATCTGAATTTCTAAAAATTTTCCTTGAAATTTAAATTATGAAAACCTAAACACAACCATAACACCGCTATATTATCACCAAAACAAACATATAAATGGGATAAACCCACACTAACTTGAGTTTTTAACTCATATCAGACTTATTTATACAAAAGAAAAAAAAATTGATATTTGGATGACTTTTTTTGCCAAAAAAAATCAATTAAAATCAGTGAAAGTTAAGGAAAGAGATGGTGAACAGTGACAGTAAAAGAGAGAAAAACGTGTGGTTGAGAGATAATATAAATGAGAATAAAATTTAGTTGGATGATTGGTCTTTAATCTTCATCACATTCTTAATCTTTAATCTAAGACTATAATCATAACCAAATTCTTTGGTAAAATGTACAAAATCAAAATTTTATTAGTCTTTACAAAACTTGTTGTTTATAAGATTAAAAATAAAAATCTCAACTTAAGATTCTTTCTTGTACTAGATGTTCCCTAAAATTAGAGCAATGTATATAGGTTTCTTAATTATCTTGATGCACAATTTCCACGTTCTTGGGTTATATTCTTCATTTTCATTTTCTTGACAGTCCATGTTTCTTGTCTCAACTACCACCAGTCAGTCCCACCCACCACCATCACCCTTCCTTAAGCTTAAACAACACCTCAAAACCTTCTTCCTACATCATTAATCTTGATTTCATTAAATGGAGTTATTTTATTTAGCTGTTTTTAGCCAGAACCATCACACCCATAAAATTAGTTTTCTTGCGTCACTCAATTTTCTAGTAAATTTGAATCACCGGCCTCTAATTTCTCTTCAATTATTATTATTTTTTTGATTAATTAGGGTTTCGACAATGTTCCGAATCAAAATTCCAAACGCTTCTTCTGAAAAAACATAGAGTCAAAAAGCATGGATCACGTAGTGAAGGATTAGATGCTCATCTCATATTCATTGTATTCGCACAGTCATGTGTTTCCATTACAAAAATCAATCATGTACCACCTCTAGAATCAAAACAAAACAAGGGCTTTTTTTTTTGTCCATTTCTGGTGTCAACATTTGGTAAATTTCCCGACCAATTAATACCAAGAAGATGTTTTATGTGTCTTCATTGCAATGGATGCTTAGTTTTGTGAAAGAAATTTCCTCACAACACCAATCTTTTTATCTGTGGCCACTAGTACAACCATGTTAGCACTTTCCATCACTCCCCACAAAGACAAAATTGTCCTGAAAAATTTGAAAAAAAAAAGCATCATGGCATCAACATCATTACATCAAGAAAACAGGGAAATGTTCTCTTATATCCACACTATTATCATGTCTCTATGGGTTCTCAGTTCCTTCAAGTAAGCAAACCCGTATCACATCACATGACATGAGCTAGTGAAAAAAAAAATGATTACGGCATATACATATATACATGTATAACATTAAAACCATGCTCAAGTTTTATGTTCTTTGATGCCTTTTCCTCATCTATCATGTCACCTACATTAGCTTGTGGGGTAGTTGCTACCCTTTTACCTATTTTGTGTTATTCTTCTTTCACTACTCTTACTGTACTTAAAGCTGGAGACTGCTACTCCTTACACTTGCAAAGAAAAAGACCCTGTAGTTAACTGTTTGAGCCAAACCCTAACAGTAACAAAACTTGCAACTTTGTTTTAAGTCCTATTTTGTCTTCCCCATCTCTTACCATACATGAATGATGCATTTATTGCTAGTGTTGCACGTTAAAAAGATAAAATAATAGTCACTCCATAGAATGGTATCAACCGGGAAGTGATCTGATGATTACCTTTCTTAAAAGATATTATAAGATATATAAAGTTGAAATTCTATTGTCGTCGTTAATTTTGTAATAGGGCAACAGCATGAAGAAAAGTACAAACTAGAGAACGATGAATTGCAAACACAAGTGCTAAGAGAACTTTAAAAATGATGCCAAGAAGAAATTGAAAGAAGCATAACTATTGAAGGGATTAAATGAAATCTTATCATTGTGACAGATAAGAAGAGGAGATAAAAGGTTGGGTGAGGGACAGGAAAAGCAAGTGGCAATGTGGTCCAGGAAAAGAGTGAGCATTGGAAGTGTTTTTGTGGTCCATGGCGAGAGCCAAAGCCTAATTTGAGGGTGAGAGGAACATGGAAGTGGGAAAATGCCAAGGAGTGGGCTACCATTTAGGACAAGCTCATCCAAAAATTTTTTTTAGCACATTCTCATCCTTTCTAAAGGGTATCATTTGCTTCAAAAGTTGAGTATGAATCAATTTTATAGCATGATATTTATATTTTCTCTTCTCTTAACATTTTTCATTTTCTCTTGTGATTTGATACTCTATAAGGTGATTCAAAGCATTAACTAGTCATGATTGACTTATATGATGAGTGAGTTTATTATTAATCTCAATTTAAATTGATTTTTTGCCAAAAAAACTACAAATAAAATTTATCTTTAATTAAATCGACTCCTAAATTAGTAATTAAATTGACAGCATTTTAAAGAGAAGTACATGCATTTCATTGAATTTTTTTATTACAAACCGAGTGTAGGAGAATTTATACCTGAATCTCTGAGTGATGCCATAGAAGTGACCTACTAGTTCATCTCGTCGAATTTTCGCATTAGTGTATATGATGGAAACTGATCACTAACTATAGTACATCTAGAAACATATTTTTTTTGGGGGGGATCACTTTTTAGCTAAATTCCTTCTATAATTGTTCAAAAAGAGATACTACACTAAAATTTCTTTATTTTTCATCGGCAAAATTTCTACGAGGAGTGCACCCTTGAAAAGTATAGATAAAAAACTTCACCAAAAAATAGAAGTCTTCAACAAGAAACACTAAGTGTCAAAGTGTGTTTTCATTATAATGGATAAGGGAATCACATCAAAATGGGTGGGTCTATTCTATCACAACTACTTTCTCACGCCTAACCAAAATTAGACCCTTTATTCTCCATGAATATTACAATTTTTACAAAAAAACCTATTGACCATTTGAATTATTTTTGATAATATAATTTATTTTTTCTTTATAAAACATGTCTTACATTTGAATTATACTGAAAAAATTAGTTTAAAAAGAATTTTTTTCAAACACATGCATGAGTTGATTTTCTTCCTTTTGTTATTAACAAGAATTTCAATGATAGCTAATTCAAATAATAATAATAATACTACTAATAGTAAAAGTAAAGCAACTTGTGATGTAGGAGAACTATTTTTAATTTTAGTATATAGTTCACTTATGTTTCTCTAGTATCAAAAGGGAATTTTATTTTTTTGGGGCCAAAAGGAAGTCTTAGGTAACTTGCCACATTAGAAGTTTGTGACTGCTACTGTTTGTCTGTTCTTCTCTACACTATACCTAAAGGTGTGACAATGCCATGCATTGTTCATTTTGGAGCATGCATCAAATTAAGAGTTTTTAAAGTATCTTATTTACACACTCAACATGTCAATTCAATAGGTCTAAGTCCCACTTTAAATCAAATGTTACAAGATTCCTTCATTATCTTCTGTATTAGCTCACAACATTCATTTAACTTGGTGTTTATATACATGGGAATTAATTTAAAGGGACCACTTTTAGCTTATCCCAAGTTTTAGTTCATGATGCTTTCCAAAAAAAAAAAAAAGTTTTAGTTCATGATTGTTAAAACTATAGTAGGTCATTTCGTTAAAAAAAAAAAAAAAAAAAGACTATAGTAGGTCATTGGCTAGACCAGAATGGATAAATTCATGAATTGGGTACTTTATTTTCTTTGAACTTTAATGTTTTTGCCTTCCAACTATATAAAGTTCTTTCATTTTCATAACATTAGTCAAACTCTCACTAATGTACTATGCATCAAATTAGTATCCTATAAATGTTTGTCATAATCAATTCAGGACTCTCCTGTGCCTAAGAATTTTGCCTTAACACTTTTTCAAACACAACTCTACTTTTTTTTCTCCTAATTGCTCACTTAATTAATTAATTAAGAAATCACGTATTTGGAATTATATTACTATAGTTGAGATGATATTAAAATTTGTGTGTAACCTAATTATAAGGACTTTTCTTTTTTTTTTTTTAAATATTGATATCTAAAGTTTATTAGATTTTTTTTGTTAATAAAAAAGTCATGCAATCTAGGCATTAATAGACTGCACAATAGAAGACAATTTCTCCATTTTCAAATTTAGGATAGTAGGATTCGAATCCTGCATCTCATAATACTCTTGGAAACGGATTATCACTTGACTATTCTTTTTAAATAATTTGATTTGATCCAAATAT
The DNA here is from genome assembly GCA_949671775.1 of Mallotus repandus. Taxonomy (NCBI): domain Eukaryota; kingdom Viridiplantae; phylum Streptophyta; class Magnoliopsida; order Malpighiales; family Euphorbiaceae; genus Mallotus; species Mallotus repandus. Next base: position 23,888 of record CATIWM010217619.1, read on the forward strand.
GACTATAATAGTGACAAAAGTCTCGAAACAACTAATTTAATGCAACTATATATACTACAACTCAAATTTAAAATGTTATTTAAACAAAAACAACTTCTATTAACTCATTTTAGCAGTTGTTAGTACTATAATATTAACATTTTAGCTAGGTAGCTTAATTTGGAATAGTCATGCAAATTAAAACTTAAAGGAAATAAAAGAAGCTAATAATTAAAGAGAATAATGCTATATATCCGTATCCACAAGCAAAAGTTGCATTTGGAATCTATAAGTTTGGACTAGATAGGTTCGTACACAAAGCAAACTATATTTAGAGGCCAATATCTTCATGACTTTAATTGAAGTATAGTCTAGTCATTTTATATGGCAGAATTTCATTATATAATTTGTTATTATAAAAGGGTTAAAAAAAAAAAGTTTTCGAAAATGACTCAGTTGATTATCAAATAGGTTGATTGTTTAAAGTTAAATCAGAAGATAAAAGGTCTCTCTCAAACCAACACATATATATAAACATTCCTATCTCCAACAAATAAAGAAAATGACAACATTAATTTTAACAATTATAGAATTTAATGTTAATAGTTATTAACTTGCACTTCCCTCAACTCTTCACTTAAAAAAAATCATCTGAAATCGAATCCGTATTCACACTCCAAAATTATAATATGCCAAAAAAAAATATATATATATATATATAATAGGAATTTTTAAAATTATAGTCTTCAAATTTGAAAATTCAATCATAGCCTGATTAATTTAAAGAAAAAATATAATAAGTTTGAATTTATTTTTTATTTAACTAAATATATAACATAAAATCTTATTGAAGATATTTTTAGCACCTATAAACAAAAAAATAATCATAATATTTTGCTAAATATAAAGATATGTTTGTATATATGACAATACCCAAACCCGCCAACCAAATTGTAATGACTTGTGTATTTTATTGTTACTTTTTTTTGGGTTAAATGAGATTATCTAATTGTTAGTCTTTTTTAAGATTAATTAGTGAATTATTAATACGACAAATCGAACGCCGTGGCGCGGGAATTGCTCCTGTTTGGTCTTGGTATAAAACGCGTGGGGCCCAAACGTGCCCGTCCAAGAACAGGCGCGTGGTGAGTTTTGATTGATGAAAGGACTGTGACCGCATCGCAAAATTGCAAGTTTTGCATCGCTGCGTCCAAAACATAGCGGATACTCCGAGTCTCTTGACCCGGTCTGATAAGATTCTTTCTATTTAAAGGCTTTAAAGGTAAACACGCGTCAATTATCTAACCATTCGTATACTGTATTCGGATATTTTAATGAATTCGATAGGTACCTCCTTCACCACGGCTTGAATGACACGCTCCACCTCTTCTAATTTTCTAGTTTCAAAACTATCCTATAATTTACCTTATGTTTAGAAACTTTTACCAAATTGTATGGCAACTAAAATAGGCTAACGGTAGAAATTTAATTTTTTAAATATACAATTTTGTCTAAGTTTGACGTAAAGTCAATTTAATTTATAAGTTTTTTTTAATAGTATAAGACTTACTGTTTATGCATCATTACTTAAATAATTATTAATTGAGTCAATTTAATTTTTAAGTTTGTTTTTAGGTTAATATTATTATTATATTTCTATCTAAAATCAATTAACTTTAGGGTAAATAGATTTAATAATTATATATTATTGAATTTTAATTTAAAATTAATCAATTTTAAGCGGATATAATAAATGACTAATATATAGGTAAAAATGTGGTGATAATTTTTAAAACATTTTTATCCATCCAAGTGTATAGTACATGTAAACCCTCATCCATAATTAATGCGAAACACCATGTCTTAAATCTTAACAATCATATCTTTGTATTTGCCTTATAGTTGACTTGCTAAAAAGATGAATATAATACCAACAATCTTTTAAATCAACTGACCGAGAGATATTTTTACTTAAAAATATTTTAAATTTGAATCATAATATATATAATTATATTAAATTAATAATAAAATTTTTTTATCACTTTTATAATTATGTTCATATTGAATTGGATTAACAAGTGTTAAAGTATAAGGCGAATTATAGATATTGATGATTTTTTTAGAATATATATATATATATATATATATAAAATGTTGGCTAGGGTTGGCATGAGCTTAGGATTTGTAAGATCTTATTTCAGCCAAATGGGTGATTATTTTATATATGCTTGTGCAAGTGATGACATGTGGGAGTATTTGATGTAAAGATTAAAGAAGCTTCGTTTTGTCATTATGTGAAGAAAATTAAGAATATACCTCCTTTCCCTTAGTTGGCTTAAGGGAAATGGGTGAAGATCCTCCTCCTCTTCCTCATACGGTAGGCATTTACTTATTTAATTAATTATGCAAATATTTGAACTTTATTATATGATCTTACCTCACCAATTCCCATGAACATTGACAAACATTCTTTTTTAGAAGATTTTTGAAATTTAGCATTTGCATGTCTCTGCACACCCCATCCAAAATTTTGTATTTCATTTTTAAGTCACTTATTTTTTTTATATATCTATATTCTCATTAATGAGATTTTATATTCTACGGAAAAGAAAAGGAATTTGAATAAATCTTTTTGTCATGCGAAGAAAAAAAAAGAAAAAACAAGGAAAGAAAGAACAAGAAAAACATGGGATGAAAAAGAAGGCAGCACGGCAGGGTTCATGGTCCTTGGAGCATCTGATAAAATAAATAAAATAGAAAAATCAAAAGAAAGTGTAAGAAAAGACAAAACACTCAGACATCTCCTAAATAATAACGTAAGCCCAAGCCCCTCCGCCCTTTTACCCGCGTCTGCCGTTCGCCTGACGGCAGGATCTTTTGTTATTAAATTAATTCAATTACAACTAATGAGTGTTGGATTATATGGTCGAGACTTAACGTACAAAACGTTAACACTATGTTTGGGAATAGAAGGAAAGGGGAGAAAGAAAATGGAGAAAAAAATAGAAGGGAAAATAATATTTTTTTTTAGTTTATTTTTTTTGATGTTTGAATAGAAGAAAAATAAATATATTAGAGGAAGAAAAATCAATAAATTTAAATTATTATTTTAATTTTTTATCTCTAAAATTTGAATTATATTTAATTATTATTATTATTTTACCTTTTTTCACTTTTCTTCCACTTTCTCTCTAATTTAAAGAGATAATTTTGAAAAAAAATAATACATATTGTCTTTCTCTTCTTTTTTTTTTTTTTTTTTCAAATATAAAAAAATTATTTTCCTTTCTAATTTTCTCTCCTTCTTTTTCTTCCACCCTTTTTTTTTTCGCCATTTCAAACATAGAATAAATTTTCATGAAAAAATCTTTCTCGTTCCTTACCTATACCAAATGGAGTCCTACGAAATAAAAAATATCAATGCATTAAATGAAAAAAATAATTCAATTACATTTTTATTTATTATAAAAAATAAAAATATAGGCAAAAAGAAAGTAGGCATGGGACCATAGGTGTCGTAGGTGGACAGTTTGCCATAAACACCATAACAGTACTTCCCCTAACGGGTCCCACTTCTTTTATTTTTAACTGTGGAGACCACACAATAGTCCGCATTGATGAAGCCGGCGGCTGTCAGAGAAGTCAAAATTCTCAAAACTGGTCCCCTCCTTTCTCCGACCTATTCCACATGTACGCACCTCATACGTTTTACCCCTTGGCGCGTGCTTCTACCGTGGGGACCACCTTGTGGTCCAGACGACCACCGAATGCCGCGTGTCATAGAGGTCGTTTTCCCGCGAGTGGCGGAGAGTACAGCAACGTAACTCATGGTGCCCTCTTTTTCTCTCTCTCCTTTCGCGGATGCTCCTCTCTTTTTACTCCGACCACCGGAAGCAACCTTTTTTTTGGCATTTCAAGTGGTAATCAGCTAGCAGCGCCTAGAAAGTGACGTGGAGAGCACGCTCCAAGTTTTAAGGATAATGTCCTAATTGACACTTTCGCTTGGTACTATAAAAATGAAAAATATAATAATAACAGCATCATCAATAATACAACTTACTTTGACGTTGTGCTGAAGTACTATTTTACGTGTGCATGTCATCTGTTGCGCTGTACTTTGGTGGCACTGTAACTTTATCGTTTCCCTTTTTCTTTTGTGCATGGTGATTTTTTTCAATGTAATTTTTAAAATTTTATTTTTAGTATTTTTTTGTGGACATTACATAATTAACTAACATTTTTTATTTTTCAAGAGCCAAACACCATAAATTTTTGGACAAATTATTTGTTTATTTTGGATACGTGATAATTATTTGATAAATAAATATTAAACATAGTAATATTTAGCACTTATTGCTCAACTCAATCAATCACCTAATACATATTAGCATATGTTAAAAACATTTAATTTGCATACTCTTTTGAGATTTAGAGCCATATGGTGTTCGAATTTTTCTCAATTATCAATTGATACATAGAACTTAATTTTAAAATTTTAGATTCAAGCATACGAATTAGAAAATATTCTAACTCAATTGGAATATCATTCTAAATTAGAAATATATTTAAAATGCATAAATTAACATTATTATTCAATCTTTTTCAATCATTTGATTGCTAAATTTTAGATGCAAGTCGTTGATTTGTTCGTCTGTCATTATAAAATATTAAATAACTATTTGAACATCAATATTAGTAAAAATGACAATTTGTGCATCAATATTAATAAAATTACTCAAATTTTTTAATTTACTAATTGTTATAGTAAAAAAAAAGGAAGCAGGCATCGATCCCAATCATTCTGATTTTCAGCCAAAGTACTATATTACTACACCAATTAAAGGATGGCAATTCTCTTTTTAGTTTAAAAAAAAGTATAAAAGCTAGGTGAGGAGTTTTCAAAATGGAGCAAATGCTAATGGAATTTTTTTTTAATTAGATAATGTTTAAAAATTTTCCCTCCAAAAGTTTTTATTTATTTATTTAATATTGGGATGAAGACATTTTTAGTGTCTGAATTTTTCAAAATTTAACAATTTAATGTTTAAACTATTTTTTTTATAATAATTAAGTGTTATAATTTGTAAAAAAGTAATATAATAAAATGTTTACAACAGGTTATATAAAGAAATTGACTATATTAGCCATGATAATAATTTAAATTTGTCATTTCTACCAAAAAAAATAATTATATCTTTTTTTGTTGTGTAAATCATGATAAATTTACAACATATATATTTATCAAAATAATCAGTTTATTCTTTAAGAGGACTTGAAGTGTTTTTTTTGGCTATATCGAGATAAATATATTTAAATCACTGATTTTATAATGTTAAAATTTTAATTTCATTAAATTTATTAAAAATTGTAAATTGTAAACTAAATAGAAAGAAAGTGAAAAAAAATTAAAAAATTTAATTTTACAAATTTTTTTATTATTTAAAAATTTTTATGAGTCAAACCATAAATAAATAAAAAAAAAAATTAATTTTATTTAAAATTATTATTATTATTTTTTTGAATTTAGGGATAATAAATTTTTAGTTTTGAAATAGTATATTTTTGAAAAATAACTTGTTGGTGGTTTATTATATACATTTTATTATTATTTATTTTTACAATTTTTCACATTTAATTGTAATAAAAAATTAGTAAAACACTAAATTAAAAAAATTTAACACTAAAATTGTCTTTATTCTTTTAATATTTTAGCATTAAAATATCTGGGGCAAATACACCATTGATGCTACACTTGTCTCTATAATAGCAACTCGTACGGCAACCTAGATCCTTGCTATCCACCAACTGATACACGCTGCCCGACATCCAACATCCGCGTGTTCTTCACGCTCTTCTGAATCTTTCCATCAGGAACACAGCGCAGCAGGCTTTTTCGTCGATCACCGTCCGATCTATCAAGAACTGTAAAAAGGTCCACGCTACGCAAATAAACAAAGCTTTTTTTTTTTTTTCTTGCTTTTGGGGATTTTGACAAAAAGAGAGCATGATTAATATTAATATATTAGATATATGATTAGCATCCGATTTTGGAATGCTCCGATCCAAATGCAATCATGCTTTGCTTGCTGATTCATTATTAATTTTTTATACTATAGTTTTCTTTTAATTATTATTCATTTTTTTACTAATCAAGCCACGTAAACACATAGATTATGTTAGTCAATTATGGTTTAGTTTGACAAATGGTGCTTACTACTTTATTTATATGAAATAACTTTAACCACTTGGGATTCTTAATAAAATAAAATTAGGTTAGTAATATGGTTTTAATCCCCTAACCTTATTGTAATTTGTAATTTGTAATTTGTATATATATAAAATATATATATATGTAATTTGTATTGATTTTTTTTTACTAAGTTAGGGTCATAATAAATTTTAATAAGCAGACAAAAAATTAATTTTAATTTTAGTTACAATTGATAAAATATCAAAATTTTAATAAAAAATTAATGAGCTAATTAATTAACTTTTATTTCTATATAATTATTAAAATCAAGTTTAATATTAAGCAATTAAAAAAATAAGTTTAATTTTAAATTAATCTGATTGGATGTTGAAATTAAATAATATAAAAATTTGATAAAATTGAGAATAAATATAAATTTTAATATGTTGTAAATAATTAAAATTTCCATTTATTAGATGAATTTAATAATGAAAATTTTTTTATCAGAAAACTCTAGGAGGATCGATTGTAGGTTAATTAATTTAATTTAAAATACTAGGCCAATCCATTTGGTATAGATAAATAAATAACCCTATCATTTTCACCAAAGAAGTAGGTTTTTTCTTCACCTGAAAACCACTAACCTGAAAACCACTATACTATGCTGCCACCATCACCATTTTCATGTCTGTCTCTCTTTCACTAAAACCCTTATTTTCTCAAGGTCCCCACTCTCTCCCTAATACGTTTGTTTATTCATACATCATCATCATCAATCTATCTCTTCTGCTCTAAATATATATACACACACACAATCTGTGCAACACAGAAAAGAAAAGGACCATTTCTATTCTATGTGTGTTTTTTCTTTTGACTCTATCTCGTTCTCCATGTACATATAATACTTTCACTGTTCTTCTGTTTCTACTGCATCAAAGTACTGCTGTAGCAGTACCCACTTCATCTCTGCCCCTTTTTTTCTTATATATATATATATATATATAATCTCTTGAAACTGTAAGAAAATAATAATAATAATAAATAAATAAGAACCAATCTTTATTTCTTGCTCTTTCTCTGTGTCCATCCTTTTCTTGCTTTCTTTGTTTCTATACAGATACAGATACAGTACACAACACAAACCTCACTTTCTTGCTGCCTTATAATCTATTTCTCTAGCTATCTATATCCATGCTTTTATAATCTTCTTTTTTTTTTTCTTGATATATATATAATTATATATACATACAAATAGAGAAAAACAAAGAAAAGATTTAAATTGTTTAAAACATGGCGTTTCACCATAACTTGTCTCAAGAACTACCTCTTCACCATTTCACAGACCAAACTCAACAGCCACAGCCTGCACAGACCCAACAGCAACAGCAACAAAGTATACAAGAAAACACCACTGCCCCTCCTCCAAATTGGCTCAACACGGCTCTTCTCCGTACGCAACAACCACAGCAACAACACCCACCACCGCATCATTCTCACTTCGCCGATACTAATAATTTTTTGAATCTTCATACAGCTTCGACTACCAACTCTGATTCTACTGCTTCTCAAAACCCAACTCAATGGCTTTCTCGTTCCTCTTCAATCCTTAATCGTAACCATAGTGATGTTATTGATGATGTTACTGCTGCTGCTGCAACTGCTGCTGATTCTATAATTGCTGCTTCTATTTCACAAGAATCTGCTGATTTGAAGACCAATATCAATAGCACCAGTGACACTATGAATAATAAGAGCGAAGGTGGAGTCGTTGAGAGTGGCAGCGGTGGCGGAGAGGGTGTAATGAATTGGCAGAATGCAAGGTACAAAGCTGAGATATTGAGCCATCCTTTGTATGATCAGTTATTGTCTGCTCATGTAGCTTGTTTGCGGATCGCTACGCCTGTTGATCAGTTGCCGAGAATTGATGCACAGCTTGCTCAATCACAACATGTTGTAGCTAAATATTCAGCCCTTGGTCAGGGCTTGGTTGGTGATGATAAGGAGCTTGATCAGTTCATGGTATGGTATTATGTTAATTACCCTGTTTTCTCTTTCTTTTTGATATTACAATCAAAGTTTGCAAATTTAGTATCTTTATTAGAATTCATGAAATGGGTAGCCAATTAAATGAGATTCTGGAGTTGAATTGGTTGATTAATTTGGGGTTTATTTTGTTACCTTACATGGATTTTTGGTTTAGTTGGATCATTTTTTGTTGACTTTTATTTGCATAATTTTGTTTGGAGATTTTAGTGGAGGTGAATGCACCGACAGCTGATTTTTGATAAAATTAAAGTTGGAAAGTTTGATGATGGCTTTTTATGGGTGGCTGTTAGGCACTTAGTGGATCTATGTCGATAACTTGAGGGTACTGGCTTATTCATGACAAAGCCTCCAGTTTCAGTTCCTATCAAATCTGGAAATGTTTACAGGCCAAGAGCTGGAATTTCACTTTAATTTACTCATGCAAATATATGTGAAAATTTGTTGGTTTCGATGGAAATTTTGTGATCTTGGAGTAAACCGTCCCTACTAGGTCATTGCTTTTAAAAAAGATCGAAAAAAACCATAACTTTTGCTTTATTTCTCTGTTTTTAACGATGATGAGTTATATTACAATTTGCAGGCCTAATAACTCATGTAAGAAATGGTGAAATACATCAAGAGATTGATATTATAGAATCACGATTTCCCTTATTTTTAGTCCTTTTATTTGGCTTAAAGCTTAAGCAAAATTACTAAATGGAAGAATTCTCTCCATGTAATAATTCAAGCTTCTTCAAAAAGCTCTTGTAGATGTCTCTCTCTATGCATCTTTGAATAATGGGAGTAAAGCCTCAAGCTCTCTCCTTGCCATGTGCAAGGGGTTACTGAGATTTTTGTTCTGGTGAATTAAGGTTCAATTTCAGATTATTGTCACGAGGGAAATGTTGGACTTCTAGTGCAAAAAATTGCCAGTTAGTGTATGTCCAATACTAATATATTTTTAATTCCATAGTTGTCTAGCACCAAATCCTTTTTAGAGTGAGGCAAGGCATGAGAGGCCAAACCATAACTTTAATGACTTGTTTCTTTTAGATTTGGCCGGCCAAATCTCCCTAGTGGCTTAAGCGTGATTTCTTGCATGAGATTTCACTAATGCTGCACCTAATATTGTGGGGGATGTTTTATGCATCTAAACATGCTTTATGATGCCCTTTCATTTATAATTATCTTATAATTCAGCAAGCATGCATGTGCATATTCACTGCACCATTGCAGTTCTGGCTTCTCAAGGATGTTGAATAGTAAATTACTCTTCTTTTGAATAACTTTTATTGGAACATACATGATCAGAAAAAACTTATCAAACATAATTTAATGTTTTTTATGGAGTTTAGTTAGTAAATATGGCTGTCACCAATTTCATAATGTGCATTCAAAGCTTGTATCTTAAACTCTCTGTGCTGTTCCAATAAAATTGACTCTGTTTAATGCCGTAATTGAATTATAATGTATAAATTGAACCATATTGTTTGATCTGTTTATCTCTTTCTATTGCAGACACATTATTTTCTGTTGCTTTGTTCTTTTAAAGAGCAACTGCAACAACATGTCCGAGTCCATGCAATGGAAGCAGTAATGGCCTGCTGGGAGATTGAGCAATCTTTACAAAGCTTAACAGGTGATGTTAAATTACAATAATCCTACTTCTATTTGGTTTTTTAATCAATTAAAATTGCTTAAGTTTTTAACCCGTAAAGGTGAGCCTGAGGTGTTTTCTGGAAATTGTTGGGTCACGCCCTGATAGCTATAAGTGTTTCTGACATTCTGAAACTAAAAATGCTTTCTTCAATACATTGAATGGACAGGAGTCTCGCCTGGTGAAGGAACAGGTGCAACAATGTCTGACGATGATGATGACCAAGTAGATAGCGATGCTAATTTGTTTGATCCAAGTTTGGATGGTGCAGATACCATGGGATTTGGCCCCCTCATCCCAACAGAGAGTGAGAGGTCTTTAATGGAACGGGTCAGGCATGAGTTGAAGCATGAATTAAAGCAGGTGATGGATGAAAAAATTATCCCCACTGCCAAGTGTGAAGTGTGAAGAACTTGTACTTTTTCCATAGTTGCTAACTTTTTCCTTTTTTTGTAGGGTTATAAAGAAAAAATTGCTGACATTAGGGAGGAAATTTTGCGGAAGAGAAGAGCAGGAAAGCTACCTGGGGACACTACTTCTGTTTTGAAAGCTTGGTGGCAATCACATTCAAAATGGCCATACCCTACTGTGAGTATTGCTGTACAAGTCCTTTCTAGTTTTGGATTGATAGATTGTAGCTAGAAAACTGCTAAATGTAAGACCTGTAGAGCCACTGAAACCCCACAATTCTTGTAGTGTGTCAGGAAGCAAGTGAAAATACATGTGCTTAGAAATTTAGTGCTGCAAAAGGTCATGAAATTTCCTTTCTTCAAGTACTAGTAATGCATTGTATATAGGTGGAACGTGCACATGCAAAATTATGAAACAGACAAACAGAACAGAGATTTGTGAAAATTGCTTCTGACAAGACATTAGTGGGTTAGGTGCTTAGCTATTAGTTTAGCCAAAGTCTTCAGTCTTTTAGTGTTAAGCTTGAGCATAGATAACACAGTCTTCACTTTCTAGTCTTATGCTACAGCTTAAATAAGTAAACTTTTGTATAATTGCTATCTTTATAACTCTTCAGGAGGAAGATAAGGCTAGATTGGTACAGGAAACAGGCCTGCAATTAAAACAGATAAATAATTGGTTCATCAACCAGAGAAAGAGGAATTGGCATAGCAACTCTTCAACTTCAACAGTCCTTAAAAGTAAACGCAAAAGGTATACATTATAATCAACCAAGGCAAATTTCTTATGTAATTTGTTTAGTTTTCAGCCTCCCATGAAGAGCTTGGCACCGACATTTTTTTGAAAAGAAGTAATGCAGGTGATAACAATGGTGATCGTTTCATGTGAAAGAATGAAATCAATAAACCAAAACAATCATGCTATGCTTTGTTCAAGCTTCGGCTCTACATAGTACGTACCGATTGATACATCCAACACTATAAATGTAGAAAGTGTGCCAGGACAATTACAGGGCTTTATTGCAGCGGTTGGAGGGAAGGAACCATATTTTGCTTTAGTTAAAAGGCTAACATATATGTAGAAGATGATGATGAGGAAGGGTTAAATACGTAAGTTCAGATGCTAGAAAGCATGTGTGGTCATGCATTGTTATTCAGAATTTTTCAAAGATTGTAAGATATTATATTTACTGAGCTAGCTAGATATAGCAGCATGTGGGCATTTGCTGCAGGTTTATGATTTTTGTTTATATCTGTGAATAAGATCAATAGCAAGAGGTGGTTATGGGGTGTACAGTGTAATAATCTTTTTCGCATGCGTAGCTTCTCTGCGGATCATTATAATTAGATTATACTTTTACATATTTGGATGTAGAATTGAAATTTGCAAGCAGCAATTTTCTTTTATGGCCAACTTAATTAATTAAATATTAGCTGATGCTGTTGAAGCAATTAACAAAGTCTCATGCCATATTAAGTAAAGAGGCATGGATTCTGCTGTTTTTTTTTTTTTTTTTTTTTTTGCCTCTTTATTATGGGATGCTTTTTGAGTTGACCTGCAATCACTTCTATAGTTCCTATGTTGAGATTGGGGTCTGAATGAACCAATGATGTGTAATTTAGCATAACTAGCAACTGCGCAGAAGAAGAAAAAGAAAACTAACCGGTGCTCAATGAACTGTGGCTCCAGAAAACTTGCGACAAGTCTTATAATTTTTTCTGTTAATAAGGAGGTTATATGATCTAGACATTGATAAACTATATAATAACGGACCGTCATCCCTTTTAAACTGATGACAGAATCATAATAATATTAATATTAATGTAGATGTACAAATTTAGGCTCCTAACCGATATGAAATTAGTGTTATTGAAGTTTAAGTTAGGCGAGTTCTAAAATCCCAAATCCTTCTACTCCAAAACAATGCCATCATCAAAAACAAAAAGCGTGATTAATTAATTTCAATATACACACAGTAATCGATTGGCCATTCTGATCATTGCTTCAAGCTTGAAGCTAGCTAGGGCTCGTTCAATAGCCGCATGAAATATAGCAAAAAAAATCTGCAATCTTCTGATTTCTTTAACGCTGTTGAATTCAAAAAATCAATATACATAAATCTCCAAATCAATGAAAAGATTATACACGAGCAAAAGTAGTAGATCAAAACCCAGTTGAATGATCAAATACAGACCAATTCTAGCCCTTAACTAGACATCCCATCTGGAGCTGCAGCAGCATATCTAGCTAAAAAATCAGGAAAACTAACATCTGCTTCTCTATCAATCCCATCATCAAAGTTCATTGCATAACTTTGAGGATCATAATGACACTGCATTCTTCTTTTCTTGCTGCTGATGAAACCATGGCCGCTGCTAAACCTTCGAAAAAATTTCTTCCACTTCGGACCCGCCAAAATCTCTGAAATCTCCTTAATCTTCTTAGCTTTTTCTGTGAAACAGTTCCCTTTTTTCTCTTCTTGTTTGGGAAGCAAATATCCATTAGACCCACTGTTGTTTCTCTTCCAAAACATCGATCCCTTGAAACAACCGCAGCAAACACGAGGCATGACTGCTGTATCTTCATAATCTTGATCATCGACAATGTTATCTGATTCTGCTACTAATGTTGACGACGATGAAGTCGCCGGTTTTTCTTCTTGATCAGCCACCATCATCATCAGAATCGACCGATAAAGAACGGTTTTAAAAAGAACGATGTTAAAGAGTCACTACATAAAAGAAAGAAAGAAAGAAAGAAACAGAGGCGCTATATATATATATAAAAACGTTTGTATGGTATGCAAAGCCTAACTTGGAAAGAAAGCTTCATAAAGCCCTAATAACAAAATCGGCAAATTAATCCAAAAACGTAAAGGAGAATTATAGTTAATTAAGATATGATTAATTATAATCAAATATTAAAAGATTCTTAATATAGTATTGGATTTAATTACATATTTCAGGTGAAATATTGTATATTTAATCAATAAAAATTTAACAATATAATATAAATTTTAATTCTAAACTACATGTATTTAAATTTTACTTTAACTCTAAATAATTCATTCGATCTTGCCAAAATAAAACTTCAAAATCAAAAATAAAATTTAAAAATTTAACAATATAGTATAAATTTAAGCATGCATTAACCATGAAATTTAACTAGTGTTGAGATCAGCTAGTAAAAAAGTGTTCTTGCTCAAAATAGGTTTTAAGTTTGAGTTTGTGTTAAATTAATTGTTGGAAGACTTTTATCGCTCTTATAATTCTACTCGGATCAATTCAAATTACTTAAAGTTCAATAGACTTTGAATATGGATGATTGAAAATAAAAGCAATTTAACCGCTAAGAAATTCTTGATCTAGCAGTTGACAGCTTGGTGACTTGATGATTTGTTAGTTGTATGCTCGTTGATTTAGGTTTTGCCGGCAGTGTATTGTGTTGCCTGTTAATTGACAGTTTCATAAGAAAAAACAAACAGCTAGTTTGTCTTTTAGTTACGTTACATTATAGAACATCACTAACAGACGAATTGGTGTTGTGTTATAATATGTTGATGGAATCATCAGCACCACCCACCATGGCCAAAAGGCAAAAAGCTAATTAAAAGTGGGTTTTATTTATTTGTTTATTTTTGCATAGTTATAATAACTTTTAGTCTTAAATTATGTAGTTTTATATGTTTATATGGATGAAATATTGCCATGTGGGCTTAGATATAAGACAATAATACAAAATGTACATGCCTACCATGCATGCGTTGCCATTTAAGCCAGCTAGGAAGTTTCTTCGTGGGTGCAACTAAATAATCATTCCACTGAAGCACAAATGATTATTTATTGTTTTTATTAGCCTTAAAATAATAAGGTGTCCATGAACTATATTTGACATTCGAAATTAAAATCCATGTCATGATATTACTCACTAATGGCATCAATAAATTTTAGTTCAGTGGCAAATTTGATCAAATGGTTGTTGTTGTTTTTTTTTTTTTTTGAACTGAAAATGGTTGTTGATGTTGGTGGCACGGAAAGGCCCACGACACACAAAAACCACAAAACTAGTTCAATTATTTTGCTAGAGAGTCCATCTCCTCAAGAATCCAATGATTCTTTGGAGCTATATCTTTTATGCTTCCTTAGCGCATATAGTAATAATTGAATTATTGTGATCGATGTTGGATTGGCCATTAAGGCACGAAATAACATGATTAGCTTATTATTAATGATAATTGCAAATCTTGGATGGGTTTTTAATTTTCACGGTTATCCTTCTTCTTATAATTAAAGATAGAAGATATAAACGGTGGAAGTTACTTAGTCCTATAAAAAACAATGTAGATTTTTTTTTTGACAACTTTGGTGATTTTATTCACCTAAATTATGAGTTACAATTTTCAGGACAGATAAATTACTGAAAATAACTTTAAACATTAATAGAAGATATTTTTCCTTAAAATTACACAATAAAACAAGAGAAAGAGAAATATTTTGTTGATGATATAAGAAGTTTTTTTTATGTGGAACATCAATGCAAAATACGATAAAAGTGCCAATCAGAGGTAGATCTGACAATTTTCTTCAATCATCTTTCATTTATGACTTACCTTTATCATAATTTATCAACCAACAACTCCATTGGATGGATCAGAGAACATATCAACAACACCAAAACAACTGACCAAAAAAATTATTTAAACAGATAAAATCCTCACTTACTTTGAGATTAATCTCAAACTCAACTAAAATATATCATAAAAGTAAAAAAAAAATTGAAAAATTGGGTATTTTTGACCATTTTTTTTTATCAAAAATCACCTAAAGCCGTGAAAGCAACAAGAAGAATGAAGAAAAATTAGTAGAGATAAGGGAGAGGGTTAGGTGAGGAGAGTAAAACAATGTTGATATGAGTAAAAGGAGAATGGAAGATGAGAGGAAGTATGGTTTGTGGTATTATTCTCCATCATCCTTGACTAAGCACCAGCTTTTCATTTTCAATGTACCATTGATCTGTTCTGAAATTATCAGTTCAGTAATGTAGACAAGATTATAATTAGTTGGACCATTAAATTATTAGTTCAAACTAGCTACTCCTTAACTCACACTCTCTTGCTCCAATACTTGGCCCCTCAAATCTTCATCATATTCTTTTGCTTTGAAACAATTATGTAACCTTAATCATTCTTTCTACATCAAGGCTTGACACAACAAAATTCCTGATGTCAAACTAGCACATTGTAGCTCTATCTAATTTCAAATTATTATTGCTACTGAACATTTATTCATAAATTTCAAAAATGACTGACCCAATAAATTTGAAGAATATCCCATAAAACACAAGATAATCAAATCTTACAAAAATGAAAAACATTTGGACTAAAAAAAGCCTTCTGATATAAAACTAAAAAGAAAGAAGAAAGTGAAAATGATAGTGAGAAAATAAAAAATATATATGCTACATATCCAACATTTTATTTGATATTTTTTTAGTTAATAAGAAAGTGATAATCTAATTACTGATTGATTGGACACCACGGTGAAAATTTCAAAGCATAGGTTAGAATGGTTTTAGAGTACCTTTGGTTAGTAGTTGTATTTTAAAATATATTAAATAAAAAGAATTTAAAAAATTAATTTTTTTTTTTTATCTAGAGAGTCTATCAATCCGATTCAATGTAGTTCTCAACAAGAGAAAATGAAAAGCAAATGTTGGTAATTTGGTTGAATGCTCTCAAGGAAAATTATTTTAAAAATCAAGATGATTTGAAAGGAATTTACGCTTTTTCCTTTTCCCAGTGCTTTTTATTCTGAGGTGCTTATCCCAATTTGTCAACATACTACTACCACTACGTAACAGAATCTTATCCTCATTCAAAAACCAGTCTCTCCTCATCCCTCTGTTTTTCAAAACCAGTCTCCTTCAAACACACATATACACAGCACAGCAGCGCAAGTCAATTGATTAAGCCATGAAATATATATATATATCGAAATTCTTGATTAATAAAACTACAAGAACCACGCATATAATAGCACTCACTCAATACATATAGATTAGGTTGAGATTAATTAATTAGAAATACATTCCTGTACACATTGATCATAATCGTAATTAATCGCAATTAATTAGCATATATTAATTATTAATTACGTCCACGCAATGAGAACACGACTCGGGGCTTCCACCACCGTTAATCGCTCAGGAGTTGCCGGCAATCTCGCCGTGAAATTACTGTTAAGAGGCAATTCATCTTCTTTATTAATATCATCCTCAAAATTGAGAGAATAACTCGCAGCATCGTATCTAAAATCTGCAGAATTGTGACGCCGTCGATTTCTACCTCTTCTTCCTATTAAACTCCAGCATTTTTCCTTAATCTCCAATTCTTGCGCCGTTGATTTCAACCACGCGTACGGAGATCTCGGCGTCTGCGGCCTCCTGCTGTCTTCGGATCCTCCGCCACCGTCGCCGAGATCAGTGGTAGCACTCCCGTCGTGGAGGTGTTGAGAAGTAAAGCAGCAAACGGAGAATTTGAGCTTGTGTTTGAAAGATGGAGAATGCCATTCGTTGATCATGGGCATCGCCATTTTTTGAAACGAATCGAACCAGTACTCAATCAAAAGGATGGATGGTGATGGTGGAGGAGGATCAGGAGAGTGAGTGTTATATATATGAAGATATATAGAAAAGACGTAGAGGATAAGAACGCAAGTCTCAATGTTACAATTAGCTGGAAAAAGGAGCAGAAGAAACCGTGGGGCAATCGTGGGTGGGCTGCTTTCTGCCGTTGAAATACCCGCGTAAAAGGTGATATTTTTTTTTTTTTTTTTTTTTTGCTGGATGCTATCTATTATTAAGAGTTAAAACCATCGCCAACTTTTAATTGCGTAATTTGGCAAACTATTAACTGTTTTTATGGTCACATTAATTGTAATTAACTGTATTAATCTTAACATTAGCACCAGATATTAACTTAATTGCTGCTATTAATTAATTAATTAATCTCTTCTGGTTTCTCCTTCCTTCTGCAAATTCAAATAGGATAGATTCATGCGTGGAGATTACTGCTCAGTGCTCACCGAGTGCGTCTCTATGCGGTGAATGGAGACCACGTGTCTTTGACGCTGATGTCCGGGTTCAGTCAAGTGGCTGTGTACCCTGCAAAGGAGAATCCTATTCTTGGGGTTAAAACTTAAAACTTAAAACTTAAAATAATATACTTGAAATTGAAAACAAAAATGCAATGCCTTGCCTGCCGTCCAACGTTAGCTTCTACCTTACAAATCTAAGACTATTTATTGGGAAAGGAAACTTTTAGGCAAATGCGCTTTTGAACTTTACTCAATTACTCTTTAACTTTTTTTTTTTTTTTAACAAAGTCTTTAACATTTCTTAATTCTTATTATATTATATTCAATTTTTAAATTTTTTATTTTAAACTTATCTAATATTTATAATATATAAAATTAAAATATTTTATAAATTAATATTGATATGAAAACAAAACATATATATTCAATAAAAGAGAAAATATAGTTAAAAATAAAGTTTTTATATTAATTTCTAATTCCATTTGTATTGTTTTGAAACTAACTTTACCATTTTATGTGTTTAAAATAATTTGAAATTGACTTTCTATTTGTTTTAATATTGTATGAGTTAAATAAAATTTAAAAGTGTAATATAAAAGATGAAAAACGTTCAAAATACAAAATTAAAAATTAAATATAAAATAATAAAAGATGAGGAGTATTAGGGAGGTGTAAAGTTCAGGGTGAAATTATACATTGAACCTAAACTTTTAACCTTCTCCATTTGCACAAATAAAATTTGTAATTTATTCACTAACCATCATTGAAATTAAGTAATAAAAAGTATTTTGTTTATGCAATGTTTTGAATTGGAGCAATAGTACATTCAATTGAATTAAATTAATCGTTTTGAGAATTTTATCACTCTACAATTTTAAATCAGATTAGTTTGAACTTAATAAACTTTTGATACTGATAATTAAATTAAAAAATTTAAATTTTATTTAAGTAAAAAATTTATTAAAATTTTAGTTTGACGGTAAAGAAATTTGATTAAATTCAGTTACATTTTAAAAATAACTTTTATTTTCCAATAAAAGCTGTCAAAATGCGTGGTTAAATAAGTTGTAGAAAAGAAGAAAAAAACAAGAAAAATGAGCTATTGAAAGAAGTGGTTTTTTTCGATCAAAAAAGAAGAAGAAAGAAGTGGTTTTTTTTTTTAATTAAAAAAGAGAAAGAGAAAGGAGTGGTTTTGGGATATGGGCCAAGGCTTGTCCAAAGCAGTGGATTAGGCTGTCGCATAGGGCCCATTTATCATAACGTTAGAGAGCTGTACAATGGCCCATATGTTTCTAGCAATAATTAGCATGGTTGCTCAGAGACCAGAGTGTTAGCAAACGACATCGTATCCATTCCTCTTCCTCTCCTTCTTCAATTTACTTCAGGCTCTCTCTGGAACTCTCCCAGGTCCAAAAGCGATTGTTGCAAATCCTTTGTTACTCAAGTCTTCCATGGTTCTACAATCTTTCTCTCTTTTCGATTTCTTTACATATTAGGATTCTCTTTATCGCCATTACTTATCTCCTCTCTATGCAGGACGAACAGCAACAGCAGCAGCAGCAGGGCTCTGCGTCACTTGATTATTGTTTGAAGCTATTAAAAGGCGAGCGAGACGAGCAACGCCTCGCTGGCCTTCTTCTTGTCACCAAACTTTGCAAAGGCGATGACGCTGTTTCTCTCCGTCGTGTTTATAACGCTGTCGGCGTTCGCTTTCTCGATAGGCTCCTCAGAACTGGTAACTCTTCTACCTCTATTGCCCAAAGTTAAATATGTCTCGTAGCCAAAAAAAAAAAAAGAACTGTTTTTGTTTTCGTCGCCAAAAATATTTCGTTTTCCCGCGAAAAATAAATTTGTTATTTTACCATTTTACTAATTTACTGTTATTGTTATATGCGTGGCTAGGAATGGGTAAAGAAGCTGTTAGTGACAGTGGAGCTAACAATCGTGATGCATATTTACAGTTAGCGATTACAGTTATTGCTGCATTTTGTCGCATTCCTGAAATTGCTGTATCAAAAGATATAATTTCGAAGATTCCGCTTGTACTGCAAATAATGCCAGAGTAAGATTCTTAAGCCTTAAAGTTATTCTAATGTATTCATAAGCGAATGCTTTGTTGACCGCCTGTTTCCTGTAAAATGACCACACAGAGGAAATTCACTTCTTTTGGAAGACTGCTATGAGATATTGTACCTGCTAGTAGTGTCTTCTGATGATGGAGCCAAAACTTTCTATGAATCTGGAGGCTTGAAAGTTCTAGCTTCGCAAATGTCTGCTTTGCCTGATGGTAATTTGAATTACATTGTTAGCTGGATTCATTTTGCAGCTGTTCAAGATGTGCTAATTATCGTTACTGCATATTGGATTTATTTGCATATTCTCGATGAGGCAGTGTAGTGTGAATGCCCTGCAGGTTCTCATATGGTGGAGCTTGCTTTGAAAATTGTACAACCTGTGCTGAATAAGTTGTCTCAGGGCTCTACCACCAATATCTACACATCAGATCTGTCAATGGTGGCAAGTTACTTTTTTTTTTTTTTTTTTTTTTTTTGCATGAGTATTTAGTTTGTTACGCAGTAGCTAATATTTTTAAAATGTTTTCTTCTCCTATAGGTGGCCTCATTAGCGAGGCAATTTGCTGTGTTGCATAATCAATTGAAATTTGAAGTGCTTCACCTGCTCTCTGATGTCTTCTCATCAAAGTGCTCGGTATGCTGTTACTTCCTAACGATAAATTGGAAAGGATGAAGGGATGGCATTGTAAAATTGATGTAGCCATGTAGGAGAGAGCAGGGTTCGGCCTGCTTTTGGCATATAATTATTGATGGTTACTGCTTCTGAAACTTTGATATTTTCTTACTTTTTTCAGCAACAGCTTCGAAATGCAATGCATATGATTGCAGGGAACACTTGGCCAGATTATATGCGTATTGGAGTCATTGCTATTTTACAGAATCGAGTAGGTAAACTGCTTGAGTTTGATTCTCCTTTTGCCTAAATTCTGCTTAAGATTAGGATGGCCAAAGACATTGAATGGTGTCCACTATATAGCTAACATATGTGTGATTCCTTATGATATAATGTTCCTTGCTGTTTGCAAAGGGCTTGTTTAACTTATACATTGCTTAAATTGCATATATATGTGTGTATAACTCATTAACTGGATGAAATGAAATTTTATCAACATTTTTCCAATTCAATTACAGCACCTATTGAAAGGCTTCATGCCCTTATTTTGGCTGAATCTATTGTGTCCATATTGGGGGAAAGCTGGCTTATTGGTCAACCCAATCTGCCTGATTTACAAGAACCCATGCCAGCTGACAGGTTAGTTATACTTGCAAGTGCTTTCTTTATTTAAGACCTTTTTTGTTGGTGAATCATGCTATCATGTTTTTACCATTCCATTTTCAGGTGTCTATTGCTTGTCTTTGAGTCATCAAGGGTTGAAGTTGCTGTTTTGCTCAATGAGCTGGCCTATTTGAAATATGAAGCTTCCAGTAATACTTCAAGCACTGGTGAAACTATTCTTTTAAAGCAAAGAAATGTGGCTATTGCTTTTTCTTTGGTGGAGAGGATAATCAAATTAATATCGACAATGGCTGGAAATGAAGGTGCTTATATGGACACCAGTCCTAACTTCACTAATTTTCAAGAAAAGTGATGCAATATTCTTATCTTGTTGAAATGTTTGTTTGTGTAAACTTGTTTAATATATACTCTTCTTGCTGAACAATTTCTCTTACAAAGCATACATGGTGTTATATAAATTATGGACTGGATGGCACATCTTCCTTTTGAATTCAAAAAGTTTTGAACACTATTTATATCATTTACTGCATACACATGTGTCTTTTGTTTGATTTTGTTCCCGGAAAACCTATATTTTCAGCATTTGCTACCGCTCCTTTTTCCTTTTATAATTGTTATCATTCTCTGAAGCTTTACTTACTTGATTAAGTCATCATATGCAGCGGAACTCATTGGTGAAAGCACATTCCTAAAGATTATCAACGGGCTTAATGAGACAATTAATGTGGTGCTAGAGTATATACAAGATGCAAAGGTAATATTTCTCATGTTGTTATTTTTCTTGTGCTTGAGTTCTACTGACTTCTTTCATCTATAGGAACATGGACTAAAGAAGGGAAATGATCTTCTTGCTTCGGTACGGGTTGTTGGGAGGTATGTTGTATGCATTCTTTCCTACTTATACCTGTATGGAGCTTAATCATAAATTATGTCATTGTTGTTCGGAGAAAAAGTTTTGTAAAGAAAAAAAAAATATTAAGTACGCACAATTGATACTTTGTATACCTGTTGGTAGGCAATCGGTGTGAATGGTGAACTGATACATTCTTAGACAAGGAAATTTTCTTCCTTTTGATGTTGATTAAGTGTGTCTTGTTATTTTGAATTTTAGAGATTTTTGTAAGTTTTTCAAAATTGTTGATGATGCCATCTTGCAGGTGGCAGCACTGATATTATTGAAAGAGAAAATATTGAACTTCAAATTTACTAGTTTTCACTTTAAAGTTTTTATGTAAAGGCAATTCATTTTTCATCAGGAAAAGATAAGATTTGAGATTTAGGTAGGATGCATATCTAATGTATTACTCATTTATACACTCAGTCATGCCTCTGCATCATATGGGATAGATTGTATACTTGGATGGCAATGATTGTGAATTTTTCCCTTAATGTGCATGCTATATTGTTATCCTCTTTCCCCATTTTGAGGATATGGTCTCTCATGATAGAAAAGCCAGATGTTAGTGTTTGTAAATGGATTTTACTTTGTATCCACTGCTCTACCTATATTTTTTTTTAGGGATTTTGGTCAGCACATGCATTCAAAATTATCTGTTCATCCTTTTGTTCTTGTTTTGATCTGGTTGATTAATAGTTGTGTTTGTTACAGTTATCTTGCTGAAACACCTGATGCAAGCAAAGACAAGGTCAGAGAACTTTTGGGGTACATGCTGTCAATTGAAGGAGAAGATGAATCAAGGTTTAGTAACAGCAGAATTTTCTGTAAATTTGAATAGTTTACATTCTTCTCTTTTCCTAATATTTCAAATGACGATGACTTGTGTGCAATTTTTTTTACTGGCAGTCCTTTTCTCTCTATTTGTTTTCTACTTCCAATGCTGTGTCAAATTACAATGAAAATTGAAGGATGTAAGGCTTTAGTTTCTTCTGGAGGTCATAAAGCTGTAAGTTGATAAAACTTTTCACCTGATGTTTTCTCTTCAGTTGTCTTTGGAAATTGGTGTGCCTGAAAGTGAATTTATGTAGTGGTTCATCTTTTTTATCATTTATCAAAGGCCTTGTCATAGCACTGTGCAATATTTTCCCCTCCACTGAGGTAGGTGAGAAAGCATTTTATTGATCTTAGATATCTGTTCTGTTTACAGGTGATTGGATTCCTAGTAAAAGTGATTGGACCAAGTCACTATACAGTTGAAGATAATAGCTCCATATTCTTGGCTTGTGATACAATACTGAATTTGCTTTTGAAGGTAGCATTATCTTTAGTCTATGGCAACCTGTTATTTTGCATCAAACAAGATACTAACAGCTCTTTTTCTGTTTTCAATAATTTCCCATTACTAGAGGGAGCAAATACCATTTTTGATGGACGAATCAACTGTTGTCAATCTTTTGATGGCGTTGGGATATTGGGGAGGTACCTGATAAACAGCTTCCACCTATGTTGCGTACTTTAACTGATTAATAAAAACTGGAAATTCATTCTTTTGGTTGTGTCTCTATCCATGTGTGCTGCCTGCCTTGTATCTGTGGGTTAGTGCATGTGGTTTCTCTTTTATAGTGATTTTGTCATCTGGTCAAATTTGCCTCTACTTTTTGGTGATAGAGTCATCTATTCCTAGTGTTGAGTTATTATCAGCATGTTTTGTCATTGATGATGCTTGTAAGCTTGTTTTTTCTTTCTCCTCTGCAGAGAATGCTAATGATCCATCTGTCCTTATGATGGCTTCCAGTATCTGTGCCCTGATATTAGATAATACATCAGAGCAGGCTCTTCTGAGTCATCCTGGGTTCAACAGCTCCTCGCTTAACAGTCTATCTCAGCTCTTTGCAAGAAGTTTAGCTTTTTTCAAGCAGCAGGTAAATTATGATGTTAATTAAATGGCATAAGCTTTTGGCTAGAATAATTATTTGTGGACATACTATAACATCCCAAGTTAGTATTGAACATTGGATGATGAGTGAACTCCTTGTTACCTGACTTTTTCAGAAGTGTTTAAATGGAATGCATTTTTAAGATGGCATCAAGAGGCTAGATTTCGTTTGTTTTCCCTTCTCTATTTGTTGTAGGATTTAATTGGAATAAGCTACTGCTAAACAGTTTTATTCCTCTTTCCCCGATCTGATCTTTTTAACGTACCAATGGTTGATGAGCTAACGTACAGTTTCCTCCATTTAATTCATGACAGGACACGTCTGATGCCGTTAAGGCAGAAATGGATCTTCTTGAGATTGTTAGTTCAGGTTGTTAACGAATTCAACCTTACGAAGTGGAGTTTATTCCATTTTCATTTTGTTATATTGATGGAGGTAATTCATTGTGAACTGATGCAGGATTTTCACGATGGGCTCATCGATTTCCACGAATAAGTGAGGCAGTTCAGAGAATTTAATAGCTGAAATTGCTTAGCGTTGGAGCATAGAATTGTGGTACCCCTTGTTGCTTGCTGCAGGACGCTAGAACATTAATCGGTCTGAATTTTGATCTGGTACACTGGAGTTATTACATATATGTTCGCCTACATTACTTCCTGGGATGCGACCACCTGACTAGTAGGACCCAAATTATCTGCCCACAGATCTATCTTCGAAGGAATTAATCTTAACAGCTCCATCCTCGTCTATAGCATGCTCAAGATTAAAATAATGTAATAGAGGTCCCTGCCTTTTATTAAGAAGCTTAAACAACCTATAAAGAGAATTAACCATCTTCCTTAGAAGTTTCCTTCCAAAAGACATAGTTTAAGTGAATTCAGCTTGGTTACGCAAGATTGCAAAAGGTGTTAAGAAGTTGCAATGCTGTGATTTGCTTTGGATATTTACTGATGTAAATGGATAGTTTTGCATGTAATACTTAGGATTTAGTACTTTTGTTATCGCTTTTACGAGATTTTAATATCTAATTACTATCCTTCAACATATGGTTAAGGTCACATTATGGCTAATTCATTCCAAAAAAATTTTAATTTTTTTTTTGGTTAGTTCTCAGCATCAAACTTTTTTTTGGTCACTAGTTATTGAGGGATAGGGGTAGGGGATGGGACTCAAAAGTTTAAAAAATGTCAGTGATAAGTTTTGGCCATTAAATCAAGGGTGACCAGTTGAACATCAAACTTAAATCGTTAAAAAATAATTATTTTCAATCATTGGAGTTAAATCCTGATTTTTTGTTTTAATCTTTCCTTCTTTATGAAGGTCCATATATGAAGATAAATAACTTAAAGATGGAAGTGGCTTTTAATAATAAGAAATAAATTTGAGATTGAAATATATTTGGAATCTTAGGTTAGACTTGCATTTCAAGCAAAGGGGAAATGCATTTCTTAGGTTAGACTTGCATTTCTCCCCCCCCAACCCCGAGTTTGTGGTGACTCATTAGGTTACATATTCTAATCCATTAGGTTACGTATTCTAATCCAACACTAAGCGTTAACCTGCACTAACCCTTGCTCCTAATACAACCCAATTATGGTTCCATGTTTCCATATCAACCACCAACAACTCCTTCATTTTTCCCTACTACTAACCATGTGAGTGTCGCATTCCAACTGTCATCCTTTTGCTTTATTTATTAATGCTTTGGTTACATCCACAACAAAAGATGATTTATTATCCAAAAAGATACTCAATTGCTAAATTGCCAAGTTCTAAAAATTTCATGGTAATATAATGGACCTACATTTCTTATAAAACCTTGTAAGCTTGTGAGATAGTACCGAAGAAGTGGAATAAAAAAATATTCAACGTAGTTGATAAAATGGATTGACAAAATTCTACAAAGACAGCTCATTTGTTTCAATAATTGTAAAAGAATTGACTCAACTACACAATAGCTTCATTTCTAATTTTCATAATAAAACAAATATGAAAAGGTGTTCGGCTTAAGGGTTCTTTCGGCCATGGCATAAAACGACCTTAGAGAATGTAGAAAAGCCGAATTCTTGTCTTTTACACTCTTAACATACACTAAATATAAACAAGGAAAAAAAATTGCATTTCAACAACTTGCTTACAATAAAATAAAGATCAATGAATCAATCATTTTCAATTATTATCCCTTCGTATACGAAAAAGAAAATTATCTAAAAATGAACCTTGAAATTAAAGAATTGGAGCCAATATCATTATCACTGCTATCATGTTTCCTTCAAGAAATAGTAACTTTAATTACCTTGGATTTTTCTTTTGAGTAAATATTTTATGATGTGCTTTTAAGATGAGCATGACCCTTCTTTTAAAAGGTTATTAACTTATTACCAATATATGTTTGTTAAAGTTGGAAAAAAAGTTTTAATTTTTTTAAGTAAAGTTTGGAATTTAAGTCTTATATAAGA
>CATIWM010217624.1:0-16402 GCA_949671775.1 Mallotus repandus
TTAAAAGTATAAAAGTTCAGGATTTTTTAGGTAATTAGGCCATGATGAGTCAACAAAATTTTTTTAGTTTTTAAATATTTAATTCCACGTCAGACAGCTTCGGTACCACATCAGCTAAAAAAACCATTTTGTTAAAAAACTAATAGTACGATACTATTTTTTAAAAACTTGAAAGAATATGCTAAAATTATTAAAATTGTAAAAGTTCATAATTTTTTAGATAATTAGGCCTAAAAAAAATTGTTATCAAAATTCAAATGACTCGCAATAATATGCCCACATAACCTTAAACATATAAGGTATCAAATATAGTGCACGTAGCCACCAATTGATTAAATGAAAAAAA
This sequence comes from Mallotus repandus, assembly GCA_949671775.1. Lineage (NCBI taxonomy): Eukaryota > Viridiplantae > Streptophyta > Magnoliopsida > Malpighiales > Euphorbiaceae > Mallotus > Mallotus repandus. The sequence goes on from CATIWM010217624.1 coordinate 347, forward strand.
AAAAACCATAACAATAAGTATGAATGGTAAAATTGATTTGATCAATCAATTATAAATAACTAGTTTCTCATTTAGCTAACTTAACACTGCTTCAAATTTACAATAAAAATATCAAATCTGAAGAGATATTTTAGTTAGCTAAAGAAATACTCTCTATATTCTTAAATAATTGACGTTTTAGAAGTTTAATTTTGTTCCTAAATAATTGACATTTTAAGTTACCAATATATTTTAACTATTTTTTTCCAATTTCACCCTTATTTAATATAGGAGAATTAATTGAATATATATCTACTCCTTTTAGGACTCTATATAAAGCTAATAATTGGTTAAAGAAATTATTATAAGGGTAGCATAATATTTTATACATATATTAAATGCATTTCTTAATCTTTGTGAAGAATTTTTAAACGACAATTATTTAGGAACAGAGAGAGTTGTTAATAAAATCAAGCTTGAAGAGATTAGTTAACTTTTAAAAATATAAGAATGGATTAGTGAGTTTGACCAAATCTGAGAGGGTAATTATAATTGACCAAAAACTAAATTAGGTAAATTTTTTTTCCAAAAGTTAAATCATCTCCAATAGGTTCTTTATTTTAGCAAAATTCTTTACTTTAAAGAGCCAATCCAAAAAAAGATTTCCAATACACTCTCTATATTTTTATTTTAGAGTAAAAAGTTAGTTTAACTCTCTACGTACTGAGAGTCAAACTTTACTCTCCACTCTAAAATATTTCAATTTCCTATACAATATTAATTGATATTTATCTTGTAAATAACAAAGGAGGGAAAAAATTAAATAAATAGAGAGAAATCTTATAAAAATAAAGGAGGAAAAAAAAATTAAGCATTAACTAGTCGACAATCTGCGCGTTGTACGGACTATGAATAATATATATTTTAAAATTCATATATATATATATATGTGTGTGTGCGCGCGCGCAAATAACAATTGTAATTAAAATCAATAGAATGAAATGAATAATAAAATAAAAACTAAAATAAATAAAATAAAATTATCCTTAAATTAAAATATCAAAATTTAACCAAACAATTAGCTAATCATAAACTATACAAAAATATCATATAAAAATCAATATCTTTGGAGACAAACTTAAAATAACTACTAAAAACAATAATTTTTATAACTATATTTTTGAGCATGTGATGCTACATCATTAGAGAGTTAGAGTTTGAAAAAGAGGAAAAATAAAAAAATAAAAAAATAAAATTTAAGACTAAAAAAAATATTAAGAAAATCAAATATAATTATAACATTAATATTTTCAAACAAATTAACAAAACTATTGGATACTTACTAATTAGCATTGATTAGCTATACAATTCGATAAGTCTTTGTATACTAACCTATATGAAGAGCCAATAGCCCTCGTCCTACACCTTTCAAGTACTGTAACAATACATTCCAACAAAAATAAAAATACCAAAATTATTTCAAAATTAATAGAATATATAATCACAATAAAATAAAAAAAAATAAAATTATTTTAGTAGAGAAGAACATACCTTATGTTTGAATACGAATAACAGAAAAATAATAAAAAAATACTCAATTCAAAAATATTGAGTCAAATAATAGAATTTACGTTAAATAAATAGAAGAGAAAAATGTATTTATAATTGAATAGATGAGAGGATATTAAATAAATAGAAGACAAAAATGTATTTATGATTGAATAGATGAGAAGTGTTAAGTGAAATAGAAAATATAATTTTCGGTGGGTAGAAGAGAGATATTTTAGATGAAATAAAATTATAGTGTTTTAAATAAAATAAAATATTTATATTTTTAATTAAAAAATATGAATTTTTAGAATTCAACACGTAAAAGTTTAGAGCTGAATACTGAATCATGAAAAAAAATATGTCAAAATTTAAACTAAATGACTTTAAAACTTAACATTTAATATATATATATATATATATATATATATATAAACATAAATGTTTATTGTATAAAATAATATGAAAGATAAAAAATATCAAGAGTTTGTTAGAATTGTAGAAATATTTTTACTCTTTTATATTTAAGGATCCTCTGAGACGTTATTATACAAAGATACTTTTTAGAATAAATATTACTATTTAGCATTTGTACTGTAGAATCCCTCATTAAAAAAAATTACTAGAAGAAAGAATAAAAAAATTCTATTTGTATTAATCCAACGATGAATTACGAGTTGGTCAAAAAAAAAAAAAAACGCCGTATTACGAGGAGAAGGAATAAATGGGAAAAAATAATTGGGGGATGGGGAAGGTAGTAACGGTAGAAGCTGGCGCCAAAATCCCTAATCAGATCTCAGATTATGGAACCAGAGATCTCAATTTGAACTCTAGGTAGCTAGCTACTCCAACCAAACAACAACCGCACATTAAATCGCAGAAGATAGATCGATCGAGAGAGACAAGATGCAGTCATGGTTTGCAGGAGGTCCAAGTACTAATTCGTCATTTAACGATCAACAGCCGAAATCGTTACTCGCTGATTGGAACGCCTACGCTGCTTCTCAGGAACCCGACGACTCTTCTTCTGCTCTAGGATTTGATCTTGAAGCCGCTGTTCGTACTACTAGTGATAAAGTGTCTGGCACTTTTAACGTGTAATCAAACTTAATCTTTAATCGTTAGCCTCACTTTTGTAATTCGATTTGATTCATTTTAATCATCATCATCTTCATCTAATTGTATCTGTAATTAGCAAGCAATTCCACTATCTTTCTTTTGAATTTTTAAATTTATAATTTTCTTATTGATTAAGAACAATTAATAAGAAGCTCAGTAGTGAACTAGGCCAATTGAGTCAATTAAGAACATTTTTCTGTAATTTCAAGTGCTAATCACTCGGAAGTACCATGTGTTTGATGATGCCCTTCTTAATTATTGTTTTTTATATGAGGCAAAAGAGTGAAATTAGGAAGAGTAGATATAGGTTTCTTTGTCATATAGAATTTCCAGTTTTCGGTTTGGTCTCCATTTTTGTGTCGTTGTTGTAATAATGGATGAATGTTCTCGTTTGACCTGACTTTTTTGTTCAGGGTTTCAAAAGGAGTGAGGGATTTGCCGGGAAACTTTCAGTCTGCTACCAGTAACGTGCCTTCTGGAAAATCTCTCTTGTACTTTGGCGTTCTCCTTGCCGCTGGAGTCTTCTTTATCTTTATTGCATTCACCATGTTCCTTCCGGTAATGGTACTGGTGCCTCAGAAATTTGCTATCTGCTTTACTGTTGGATGTGCTTTCATTATTGGTTCGTTCTTTGCACTTAAAGGCCCTAAGAATCAACTTGCACACATGTCTTCAAAAGAGGTGCATCTACTATCTCTCTCACTTGTTTTTTCTTTTGGTGGAAAGAAACAACTAAGTTGGTGTTGCTTGTGCCTGCATCAAACTGTAGAAAATTTCTTGTAATTTCTAAATGACAATTATCTATCTTTTTAATAAACAGAGGCTTCCTTTCACATTGGGATTCATTGGTACCATGGTGGGAACGGTATATGTTTCTATGGTCCTTCATAGTTATGTTCTTTCTGTGCTCTTCTCTATTTTACAGGTAAGGAAAACTTTTGTCTCCTATTTGTTACTTTGTATTCCTTGTCCATGTTCTTTCAAATATTCCACTTTCTGGAGATTGGAAACTAAAATGCGGTAGTTGGGTATAGAATCTTGTTCTGTTAGCCAGAGTTGTGGTGAAGTTGTCTTGGATGTCTTCTGTCTTCTAAACTGTACATTTCTTCTGAGTAAGCCTGCAATTTTTGCTTAAATTTCTAGGTCTTATTAGGCATGGCTAGTAGTTTCAACACTTCTATTTGTAAATTCAATGGACCTTTAGTCTTTATGATTAATTGTCATCCACATAATGATTAATCAAGTATGTGATTTTCCAAAATGAAGGAACCGTAAAGCTGAACCCCTTTATTACTTACGATGATAAGTTCAACACTAATATGATGTCAATCTCTTGTAGGTCCTTGCGCTTTCATACTATGCAATTTCATATTTCCCTGGAGGATCTTCTGGGCTTAAGTTTCTCTCTTCAGCTTTTACATCTTCAATTCTTAGATGTTTTGGAAGATGATGTAGATATCTAAATTTTTCTTCAAATGGAATTTGTTGACAATCCATATGATTTTTATTTTTCTTTGTGTAAGATAGGAATGTTCTTCAGAAGTTGGAACATTGTTTCTTGGTATATGACATCTATATCTTTTTGGAATTTAACTTGTATACTTTGATATGCTGCTATAGATTTTGCCATGCAATGTTTGAGCGTATAGCCTCCTGATCTGGTAATATTTCAACTAAGCCAATACGTATCATTAAAAGTATCGAACTGTGTACCTGTACCACCTACTGTAGCAAATCACCATGTAGTAGGTAACATTGTTCGTGGTGGATCCACCTGTTTTATGATGAAATTTATGGTGGAAAATTGTTAAACGCGTTAATGTAACTTGGAAGATTGTTATTTTGTTAACCTGTGATGTGCGAACCTATTGACTTGAATCAAGCATTTAATGGAGCCATGTAAGAATTTGCTTGAGAGAGAGTACTTGAAAAACTGCAGCCTTGTGAAGCTGAACTGTCTGGGAACTGAAATTTTCTTGCAGTTGAGATGTATAAAATATTGGAAAATTGTGAGATTGAACAAGGGATTTTAACCAGTTTCATGTATGGCCATGGGTGTGCCAGTGATACCCAAGTATTGAGTAAATTGAGCAAATGTACGTAAGGGTCTATAGAACAATATGCATAGGATCCAACTACACATTGAATTTATGTCATAAGACCTCCCTATTAACTAAAAAAAATAATATTATAAATGTAATGTACAGGAACAGAATGATTCAGATGCATGGATGCAGATGGATTTTACAGCTTAAATTCTATCGATATAAAAAAAAAAAAATCTAGGCAAGGAAAATACCTATATCATAGGCCAAATTACATAGAATGATTTTTCATTCTATCTTCCATGCGTAGAGGAAAAGGGAGAACTCAGGTATTGGTGTGGTGCTTTTCGTTGAAAAGTACTTGCTTCCATCGCTGGCATCACTATTGGTGCCCTGTGTAGTGCTGTCTTTGTCATCATCAGAATCTGATGCCCTCGGTTTAAATATGAACAATCCATGACCTGTTCCAGGTGCATTAAACAACCAGTCATGAACATCCCAGAAAACTTGCACCGGTTGCTTATTAACTATCACAGTTTCGTTCCCTCTGAATTTCCATTGCAAATTCCTCACATGAATCACTACAATTCCATCTATGCTAATCCACATCTCTGGGTCTTTAGGCCCTGTAGTTGAAGTTTCCACAGCGATGTCATGGTCTTGTTTCCTTTCGTCAAATTTTGCCCTGGTAGAGAAGGATTTCTTAGCAAACACATTCTCCTTCTTGTAAAATAAGATGGGATCTACAAGAGCCGGTCTTGATTTTGTCTTCTTGTATGCTTTCTTCTTGAGATCTCCCAGCAATAATACAACCTCTCCATCATAAACTATGGCAACATAATAATCCCCAATTGGTTCAGGGCTACTAGAAAATCTTGCGGAACGCATATCCCAGTGAATATCTACTTGGCTACCTTCAAGCTCAAAGGACTTGCACCCTTTTTTGCTCCAAAAAAGCCATGGCTTAAGGTCAATCTTGCAACTATAAAAAACCTGACCACCATCAGGGTTATTCAAGATGAGGTTGAGGGAATGGTTCATAAGATTTTTGCACCATAAAACTGTCACATTGCACCAATATCCTGAAATATGGATCTGGTAGACGCAAGTCACAGTGCTCTGGTGCGTCTTGTTGGTTACTACAGCAGGATCATCTGTTACTTTCTCTGCTAAATGTGTTGTTGATTGAGCTCCTACTGAGAAGGCTCTCAATGGATGTGGCAAAGACATTGACAAATAATATGCAGCTAAAAATCAAATGTAGGTAATTAAATCATATGTTCAATGTCGCAATGTGGACCTGACTAATGATAAATCCCTGAACTTTATGGATTAATATGTATGTATATACATCCCTCCAATTGATCATGACATGAACAAACACTTCCAAAGTTACCTTGCGAATGAAACTCTTATGATGGGGCTCAAAAAACAAACTAAAACACCTGAAAATTTATTTGTTAATACCCTTTATTGAAAAAGCAACAATTAAAGAAAAAACAAATGTACGTGTTAATACCCTTTATCGAAACGGCAAAAACATGAAAAAGAATTGCAGGAAAATGATTGGAAAAAGGGTCATCTTTTGTTGTTTTGGTTCTTTGTTTCTTCGAAGAAAGTGAAAGAGGAACAATGGACATGATTTGTTTGTTGGTCAATGGAGAAAATGTCTCCAGCCAGAGGCTCTAATAAGATATGTTCCACGAAACATAAGGATAAGAAAACTGTTTTTGTTTCAGTTTCTTTTGTTGCTATATACGGCTATACGGTTTTCATTTCTTGTGTTGTATTCACCACTTTGACCCTTAACTGCAATCTATATATTGACCATTTAGTTGGTGCAATTATAATTTTTTGGAGCTAAGGTTAAGGAGGAAACGATGGACACTCATTTTCATTTTCTCCTTATAGTTTTGCCATCAATTTTGGTTACCAGTACCGCATGATATGTTTAAAGAAAACACTTATGAATCATAAATTTTTTATTTTATGTTTTATTTTAAATTAGAATCATCTGCAACATAATAAATTGAATAAAATTGTGTAAATTCAGTTGCAAAATGTCAATTTTATGTTTATACATAATTATTATAATAATGTGTTAATAATTTTTAAAAATTTAATTATCTCCAATATCTAAAATTGTGTATCATGATTATTCATTTATTTTTGACTATCTTCATCCATTGTCTTTTTAATGTACTCTCTCTCTCTATATAGTAAATCATCACATATATCTTTTACTTAACTTATGCATAAATTTCATATGAAATTATGAAATGCTATAAAATAATTGATTCATGTATTTTTTTCTTATGATGATTCATGGTAAATCTAATACGTCAAGTGCTTTTCAAATGTGTAATCTCAACAGATACGTGTGATAGCCTAAAAGCTCTTTTTCTTCATCAAAACAACAGTGCCTTTTATTTTCTTGCAATCACTAATCTTACATTTCATTTTCTTGCTTCCATTTTCACGGGTGACAACATGAATGATATTAGCAGACATCTTTGCTTAATCGATACAAAGCAAGAGATACAATGTTGTAAACTAGCTTAAAATCTAAGGAAAAGGCTCTGCTATTCATTTAGAGAATTGAATTATGGGATCAATGAGATGCAGGAGTGTTAAATTTTTTTTCGTGATTTTTTTATTAGGTCCAAGGAGTGATAAATTTTCTGGTTTATCTAAGAAAATAACACATACTGAATTCTTTAATAAATTATCAAGAACATAAAATCAGCACATGCATGTTGTTCACCATGTTCGATGTTTATCAAAAATGTAACAAGACTCCTTGCCGTCATGAGCCCAACTAAGTGCTAATGCTGCACTCCAAGTAACAGAAAATTTCCATTGCATGTGTCATATGTATGGATCTGATTACAATCATAGCTTCTCTTTCTAAACCAATTGGATTCATTTCAATGAAAATATAACACAAAAACAGTACAAATTATCCTGGATTAATTGAAAGCCTGCCGTCTTTGCATGTGCAGTGTTCATTCCCATGGGGTCTATAATCTCACCTTCTTATGCTGCCCCATTTTCAGTTCCGTTTCTGCTACTCTTGTGTTCCCACCCTCCTTCGAGATCTTGCCTTTTGCCTGAACTTTTTGATTTTAATGCTTTTCCACCATGACTAGAGGAAGCAGTAGCCTGAAGTGTTTCTACATACAACATCCCCATCAAATTCATGAAGCGACGCCGAAAGGTTGGTATCCGGGTCATGTTAGCTACAATGCCCTCCAGTCTGTTACAGATGAAAAGCATATTGTGTATGAAAGTTAATGTTTCTATTGTGTTCAGAAAAGAAGAATAATTCAGAACATTAAACACCATGCTACTGCAGGGAGTCGAAACATGAACAATATGTGCAAAGCACTTGATTTGTAGATACAAGTGAGAGCGTACAGTTTTAGAAATGTACCTTCTAATTATGCCTTGCAACTGTGCTTTCCTGACACTGTCATTGGATGGAAAGCCAAAATTATCCCAATCCTCAGGCCTTTCATTATTGCACTTTATAATTATCTCTCTCAGGCAGGCTTCTTCATTTTCATCTAATTCAAGTTTCTTTATTTGCTCCTTCATGATCAATAACGGTCCAATTAACCACTCAAACAGTTTATCCCTTGGTCCATTAATTCTTGTCAGCTCTTTATCACCAGCTGAGCAACAAAACTACAGTAATTATAATTTCAATCAGCAAAATAACATATCAAGCAAAGGAGCAAAAGTATCAGAAAAGACCTACACATCACCAACCCAGATGAATCAGACTTTGCAGAGGCAAGCAAACATTGTAATAGGGATGAAGATGGAACTTTGATGCCCAACTTCTTAAAATCACCCTTCACAAAGCATGCCTCAATGTCCTTGATACTTATCAGGCCATCACGAAGAAGTGTCCTACCATTCTCCTCAAAGGATTTAAATAACCAATCCCACACCTGCAACATTGAAACTTAAAACTTTTAAGTTCATGGGACACATCAAGTGTAGGTTGTATAGTGATAACTCTTACATGAACTGGTTTATATTGTTGGATTGCAAACTTTAATGTTCTTGATCTTTGTGATGGTAGTGCTGCTTCAATAGAGTTTTCTCTTCTGTTCTTCAGACCATTAATGTTTTCATCTGCATTAAGGCTGCCCATATTTTTCCTATATCTAGGCCTGCCTTCACACACATCTAAAGGTCAAACCCAAACAGATCAAATGCAACAAAATGTGTCACAGATTATAGGAATGTATATAATAATCAAAATGCCCACTCAATTTTCCATTTCATCAAAGGAAGCATGTGAGAGTGCAGACTGAAAAATCAAACAATTCTAATAATGTACCTGGGCAGGCGCGATCCTTCCCTCAAGTAAAGTAAATCGTTTACATATTCGTCGAATAGAGAAACCACAGCTACAACATAGGCCAGTCCCATCAGGAGTGAGTCTTCCTAGAAATTTATGAATCTTGGTTCAAATAAAACTTCATACCAATACAACGACAACCTATCCACATTATCAATACCTTTAAATATTCTAACCTAAACATAATGAATGAGTCAAAGGGAAACTTGGGGCAGACCTGATAGACTATAACCACACTGTAAAGTCCCAGAAAGAAGCTGAATATGATTGCACCTAGCACAGATCCTACAACAGCCAATGGCCAAAGGATAATGGAAAGAGCAGCAAATGGAACACAAACTGTCTCCAAGAATGGCCCTTCTCTGCCAATCAAATCTTGTAATAGCCTTTTCCATCCTTTGAACAGCATGAATGGGCTTTTCCACAGAGCAACAGCTGTAATCATAATCACATCTACTGGCACAGCAATCAGGATCAGCAACAAAGAACTTGGTATTCTTGATAACCTACAAAAAAAAAAAGAAACCAAATTGTCGCAAAAATTCTGATCTTCGTTCTTTTTTCTTGAGTTCACAAAAATAGTGCAGAGAAAAAGCCATTTACTTTATGTCCACTGGTTTTTCACCTTCCGGGACTTTTCCACTTAGTTCATCCATGTAAGAGAAGTAAGAATGGAAGCAAAAATCTGTAAAATCCCGAACCACTGTGCAGCTCCCTTTGATGGTGGAAAAACAGCCATCCTGTTAATAAGAAACTCATTCAAACCCCAAATTACAGCAAAATCACATTCCCAATACCACAATCTGATTGCAAGGAATTACTGGTTTTGTCTATAGCACATTTATGAACAGCCCCATTGATGCTGTTTTGTTCTAGTGAAATGTTTGATCATAAATACAAATGAAAAGGCTTGTAACCTCAAAATAATTGAAATGCAAATACCGGTGTAAATCAAATGATCTGAGTTCTAGAGTCTAAGGCATAACAAAAAAAAAGCAATGAGAAAATCAAGTGAATAAAAGATAAATGGGACACATATAATCAAAGGGTATAAATAAATAAGCATATCTTGTTAAACTAGCAGGTTCAAATGGGAAGTTAGCCATAAATCACAACCAATTCATGGAAAAAAAAAACTTGTAGCAACAGGGTATAGAAGTTAAAAACTCACAGCAAAACAATGGTAGAATTTGTCCCTAACATTCTCTCCAACAGCCTCAAAAGTAGCAATGAGAGGAGCAAAGAACCCATAACCAATTCCACCCAAAAGACTTCCAGCAATTCCAGCAACTGGCCACAGGATCAAAGGCAGTGGCAACAATAACAGTACCAAAGTCTTCAGAACAAGCCCAAGTCTCTTAGTTCTACAAAATATTAAACAAAACAGAGCTAAAGAACAACACTCAACAGAGCAAATATAACTCAAAAAGAAAGCAATAAATAGTTTTAATTACCTCGCAACACAATAGAAAGTCCAGAGAAAATGAGCAAGCCAAAGACCAATGATCACAGCAGAATTACCAATCAAAATAATCCCAACAACTAATGGACATATTATAGTAGCTGCCCAAGAAAAGAACAGATGTTGAGAACAAAGACAACCACCCATTTAAACACACAAGCACATGATGCTAAGGACATATGATATACATATATACCTTTGACAAGGCCAAGAATAAGGAGCAAGAAGAAGAAGGGCAAGAAGAAGAGAAAGTTCCACAGCGAAGCAAGAAAACCAACAGGAACCGTCATGGCTACTTCTTTAACAGACTGAATTAATGACAATAACAGAAAGAGATGATACAAAATCGAAGCATAAACAACTAGTAAATTTGCAAATTCATGAACCTTTTTGAAGAAGAAGAAGAAGACAGGCTCATGTTGTTTGCTTTATTTATTTTTGGTAAAGTTGTTTTATTTTTTGCTTACTCTTAATAGAAAATGTGTAAGACAGTGGGTTTATGTACGTGGCAGAAGGAGGTGGTCGGGGGAGAGACGTGGCGAGAAATGGAGGCATTTGAAGCATGTCAGTTCCCGTGAAACGGCGAGCTGACAATGAACAAAAGGCTTTGTCGTTTCATCACGCTTTTTGGCGGGAACTAATCCCTTTATTATCTAAATAAAAACACTTCATTTATATTTTTATTCTTACTAATATTAGAGTATATAATAATGAATTTATAAGTTGTGGTTTTTGCTTTTGGTAAAAAAAAAAGTTGTGTTCTTTGTATTCCCAGGTTTTAAAATTTTTTATTTTTTCAAAAAATAATTTTTTGTATTTGTGTTCAATCTTTGTTGGAAATTTTTTTAATAATATAATTAAAAGTACAAAAATAAATTTAAAAAATTAAAATATGAAGATTTTTATATATAAAAAATTAATTTTATGAAAATATTTCAAAATAAATGTTTGAGGTTAGTTTGAAAGTAGTAGGATTAATATTTGAAAATATTATTTTATATTTTTTTTATTAAAAATAATAAAAAAATATTTTAATAAATAAATTTATTTTATGAGAATCTAAATGTAATTTTTAAAATATATTTAAAACTTTGAATTAAAATAGGATAGAATTGATATAATTTGTAAAGTTGAATATGTTTATTATTAATATTAATATTAAGAGTCATTCTACGATACAAACATTTGTATCAATACAAATATTTGTATTTATATAAATGCAATTAGAACCATTATATTACTACTAATTTAATTACAATCATTGATATATTTTATAGGTATTTTATAGGTATTAGTACACAAAAATAAAAATGATTATAATTAATGTTATGCGGTTTATTGACACATTGGTTATCAAGTTTTTTCTAGCAATAAAAAAATTTACAAATTTTAAAAATTTTCTTAAAAATTTTTTATCTCTAACAAAATTTTGAATTCTCTCATAAAATTTAAACAAATTATTAAGTAATAATTCTATAGTAAATTTTAGATAAATCATTAAGGAAAATTTTTTGTGGACTACCGAAGCCTCTAATTATTGTTCTTCTAGACATTAAAACTTTTTTTTTATTTAATTTAATTCTTTTTTATGTAGATGATTAGTATTAATTAAAATAATGAGAAATCTTGTACAACTAAATCAATAACCTGCTATAACAACTAAAATAATCCAATGTTGGTACAATAACAAGGGAAATGTATAATCCTTCAGTTCGCAAGTGAAGTAGACATGTTGAAGTGATGAGCAACGCCAGTTTTGGACTAAAGTTAACCTGATATAAGCTTAACAAACTCACTGTGCCCCAGGTGCTGCTACATGAATCTTGAAGTGTAACATTGTGGAGGGCCACTTGATTTTCTTGAAGTAAGCCAAGCAAAGCTTCTGAATCTCCATGGCAAGCAGCTGCATGTTGCCTTCATGTTGTTCCGATTAATAAATTTTCAGGGCTGTTGCCTTCATGAGTTATTTATTCTGCAGACTAGTTGAGAGGTTCACAAGCTTTGATGTGAGTTACAGTTACAGTAATTCTAAACATCAAAACTACCAGATTATCAACATCAAACAAATGAAATTAATGCATAAATTTGAAGTACGTCAGCATCAATATAATCTTTTTATGTCTTCTTCCAGCGTCAAAGATATTTTCGACACCAAAGAAGTAAGAATTTCATAAAAAATTTTAACTATTACTGATGAGTTTCTATCATGAATCCTGATGAAAATTGGCTTTAAAAATCTCTGCTGCTGATGAAACCTGGCGTCTCATCAACATTATCAAAAGGGCATTGATCACAAGACTCTTGAATCAAAATTATATATTTATTATGTGTTGCAAGAGCACCTGAATTGTAAGAAAGTACAAATATAGAATCAAAATGCTAATAACAAAATCTCAGATTCCACACACACCCTTCCTAAACTATATAATCAAAACATCCCAAATTTACATCAACCATTGCACTCGACTCTCTGTTGCATAACAGAGTATCTATGATTAGCACCATTTGAGTGACATGAGCTCATCAATCTCACTCAGAAGGTTGCCAATCATAAGGTATATTCTGTGATCCAAAAGCTGGAAAACAACCCAAATTGATAAATATACGTATATGCATAATATATGACCATAATTTACTGTATATACTGAGTTGCAATCAAAGTGTATATAATTGGTATTATCAAAATCTCAGATTCTACACAGCATCCTTAAATTGATACATAGGAGAAAACTACCCAAAATAAGCCAAGTTTACATCAGGTAACTGTTAAATTTGAGAATCAGTAGCACTACTTGATCCTAACAAAACTTCCAACGGTTGTCACAAACAATGCAGGTAACATAAGTAGTCATAGGCTCATCGGCGCTCCTTGTTTGCATTAGATGGTAGATGGTCTTCGATTCACCACACTTGCCGCATCTGAACTGATCAGTTGTGCCTTCCTGGTGGCGGTCCACAGTGCACTCCCACAAAGATCTTGCTTGTATGGCTTTGTTATTGTGCTGCATCTCATCACTAGCCATTTCCGACGCATTCATCTCTGCCACAGCCTCTGGCTTTATCTTCCCCAGAAGTATCTTCCTTCGAAAATCAGGATTTTTAGCATCTTGAATGTTGAAAAACAGTGATCGGTACTTGGCACGACAGCTAACATTAGAAATTCCCCACTTGTGGAAGAGAGCAGACTCAAGAGAAGTAGCAATTCGGATAGGATCGCAGGTCTTTAATTGATCCATTATGTCAGCATCATCCTGAGATTCCTTAAACACCATGGACAAGGGTTGATAAATTTGCTCCCGTATGTTGTCCCTCGACAGTAGGTTGCCACTCTTGGGCAGTGCAGAATCAGCTTTCAGGGATGGTTTTTGATCATGAAAAGACTTATGTTTCAAGTTGCGGCTCTTGGGCGGTTCAGAACTTGGTTTCATCGATGGCTTTTGATGTGTACCAGTGTCTTTATTATTAGGGATGAAAGAAGGCTTCTCGTTCTGAAGATTCTGGGGCTGATCATCATGAAGATTGGTCAACTTTGACTCGGGAAGCTTGATCTTGAACTTGAGAGGGTTGCCCTTATTCTGGGCATCGAGAGCAGCTTTGTCATACAAAGCAAATTGCTTCAGAGGTTTCTTCCTCCAAGTTGCAAAGACAAGAGAAGAAAGATGGCAGATATCGTGATTAGGATGGTTTATGAGACTCCATAGGCCTTTGAGAAGATCAATGGAGGGCATGACGTCGGTGAGAAGGGCAACAGAAACAGGGAAACTCCTGAGACGAGACAATGCGGAGATGCATTTCGAATATTCTTGAGGCCCAGTTGAAGTTGCCGATCTGCATGCAACTTTGTAGAGATCAACAAGCTGCTTCTTCTTCTCCACAGGTAGGGTTTAGGAAAGATTTTGTTTTTGGTGTTAGAGAAGTAAGTTGAGTTGCAGATGAACTGAATAAGATTAGATAGTGAATTTATATATACAGATTAATCCCGAAGGAATAAGGAAAAGCTTTGGAGCCTTAACTAGGACTAAACATAACCAATTACTAAACAGTCTTTGCGGTCAAGTTTGGCCAATGCAACTCTGTATTGTACTGTACCAACCAGGAGTACATACAAATATTTTTCTGGCCTATATATATATATGTATATAGCATTGTTAGAAGTAATATTTATTAAGTTGAGTTAGCGCAAATTAATACTTTTTTTTTTGTCAAATTGTAACATATAAATTGGATGTTATTTTTTCTTATGTATTATTAAAATAATTGTAAAATTAAAATTAATTAAAATTACTTTATTATTCTCAAAATTTATAGCAGTAAAAAAAATTCTTAAGGTTAAAAATGTAACTATTTATGAAAAAAAAGATCTAAATAAGTTAATTTTTTTTACTTGCCTTCTAATTTTCAATCTTATTTTCTTTCCACTATTTTCTCATCTAAACAAAATATAAATCCAAATTGAGTAATATTATCTAAATCCAACCCAAAATTTTTCTACCAGTTTCTTATATATATTATCTTATTTGACATTATATTATCGATATATGTTAAATTATAATTGGACAATGCACTTTTGAAAATACAATTATAAATAGCTGGTTATTTTTTTAAAAGAAAAATAATTCTATTGATTCAAACTATCAATACATCAATAAAAACACAAATACGAATTAGTCGTTTGTTAATGACTGATTTATTAGTAACGGTTAAGAACTTAATTCTCCTATGGCTCAACATTTCACCTCCTTTAGTTTTGTTTCCACTGAGGCAAAAAAAAAAAAAAAAAGTTAGTTCAACTCTTGTGTGTGAGATGACAATGCTATAAATGATTCAATATCTTATGACAATGTTATAAATGATTCAATATCTTATGTAAATACGAAATTAATTTCATAGCGTAAACATGAGAATTTTTATGTAAATTTGATTTTTTGGGAATGTTTTCAAGGAAATTTTGATAAAATTGACTTAAAAATTAAAATGTAGACTTCCATGCATATACATTTAAAAAAAAAAAAAATTATGATTATGCCAAACAAGCTCAGCTTCAGTGTACTCTTGGTTTTAAAATCTCAAAATGTTATGCTATGCCATGCTAGGCTGAAGTTATTGCAGTTCAAAACTGACCTATCAACACATATTTAACCTTGATACCTTAGGGATGTAGATATATATACCTTACCTACTATTGCAATTGTATTTTAAATATTAACTATTAATTTAATGTAACATGTCACCAGTTATACTGGTTAATAATTTTTTACTTTATTTAATAATAAAATAATTATAAAATACTAATTTAAATAAAACAAGTCATAATTTAAATTCATTATTTATATAAATAGCTTCTATTTTATTAATTTTTGACGATTCTTTTTATAGTTCTCTCATTTTTTAGATTTTTCGGTAACAATTTCTTAGAAAAAACTTGAAATCTTCTGTAAAAGTCACATAAAATTTGAAAAATATTGACATCTTGAGGTATGTATAATTTTTCATTATTTACTTGAATTTAATATTCGGGATTATTAGTAGAT
>CATIWM010217665.1:0-28023 GCA_949671775.1 Mallotus repandus
AGAAGCTAAAAATTTTAAAAAGATAAGCATAAAAAAGAAGGAGAGAAAAAAATAAAGAAAATAAAAATAAAAAAGAAGGGAATAAGAAAAAAATAAAAAGAAAAAATAAAGTAAAAAAAAGAAAGGAATATGCTTATAAATAAAAGGAACAAGTATGTAAATAAATTGGGCAAGTTTTGTAATTAATAAAAAAATAAGGGTATTTTAGTTGAAGACTTTAAAAAGTGCCTCTTTTTTTGAAAAAAATAACTCTTAAAAGAAAAGGAATTTTAAAGTGACTTTATTTTTTATTTACTTTATTTTTATTTTACTTTTATTAATAAAGTAAAATTTTCTTTGTAAGAAAGAAAGTAATTATAGACTACACAAAAAAAAAATTTATTAATGATCGTTGTCGAAATATGTCCTCTAAATGTATAAATTTGATATTGGCCTAGCTAGTAAAGCAAACAAAAACTGAAAAATGTGTGATTCTCTCCAAGATCCCGATCAAGAACCAAATCCCAAGATCCTAATCAAGAACCAGATATCAAGATCCTGATCAAGCAACAGGTTCCTCTCTTTTGCTGGTCAATCCATTGACTCATTTAAATTTGCAAACAACTTGTAAACACCAATGTAAGCGGTGGGGTTCAGCGCGAAGATGAGCAGCAGGAGTCTTTGCTTGAAAGTGAACAAGCACGGAGAAATTATGAGGATAAATGCAAATCTTTCTGCATCAATCAAGAAAAAAGTATCAAGAAGGCATCCATTAAAGGCTAATGTCAAAGAGTTACAAGGTAATCATGTTCACCAAGTTTGGAACACTCAAAGTTCAATTTGTCAAGTAAATGTTATTTGATTCTAATTTTTTGTCTTAAGTGCATAATTCCTACTGATTTTAGTTCTATTTTTCTGTTTTAGGAGCATGATTCAACAATACATCATAGAAGTTTTTTTTTATTATGATAGCATAATGAGTATATCATTTTAAACAATAGTTACCTGATAATTCACATGTGTAACAGTAACCTAATTAAACAGTTCTGAGAGTTTAATTTTTCAAGTAGAAGGTCATTTGATTCTCTATTTTTTGACTGAAGTAGATAATTTCTACTGGTTTTTGTTCTGTTTTTCATTTTATGAACATGATTCAACAATATATCATAGAATTTTTCAACAATACATAATAGAAGTTTTATATTATGCATAATTAGTATAGAATTTTAAACAATAGTTACCTGACAATTCACTTGATGGTTCGGATCAAAGAGTTGTCCAGCTTTTTATAGAGGATTGCCACATGTGCTGCAGTAAGACTTATTAGGAGCCATCTTTCTTGGAGATATCAATTAAATGTGAAATTAGAACAATCAAAGTTAAAGATCTTTATATCTAAATATCAGACACAATAATTTTTTGGTAACAAAGGCTATGAATCAAGTCGTTAATTTGAATCGATCTAATTTTTTTTGCAACTAAACCCCAAAGGAAATCAATTACGTATTAATAAAGCATTTATTTAATCAACTAAATCAATTAAGTTAAATAAGAACCCTAAGGGAGAGAATTCTATGAATTAGGTTGTTAATTTGAATTGATTTTTTTTTTTTTTTTTGCATCTAAACCATGAAGGAAATCATTAGGTATTAATGTAGCATTTATTTAATCAATTAAATCAATTAAGTTAATCAAAACCGGAGAGTTAGTCAATCGATCAAATGAGCAAAATCAATTAATCAGTTCAAAATTAACAAACAAAATAGAGGAATCAATTAATCAATAATGGAAAGTTAATCAAAATCGGAGAGTTAGTCAATCGATTGATTGAATAAAATTAATTAATTGATTCAAAATTAACAAACAAAACAGAGGAATCAATCAATCAATAATGGAAAGAGAGAGAGTTAATGAATCGATAATGGAAAGATAGTTAATGAAGGAATCAATCAATCAATAATGGAAAGAGAAATAGTTAATGAATCAATAATTGAAAGATAGTTAATGAATCGGTAATAGAGTAAATCAATCCATTGACCAACAAAAGAGAGGAACATGTTGCTTGATCGGGATCTTTGTATCTTCTTGACCGGGATCTGGTTCTTGATCGGGACTTTAGAGAGAATCACGCTTTTTTCAGTTTTGTTTACTTTAATAGGCCAATATCAAATTTTATACATTTAGAGGGCATATACAGTGATCATGGATAGGGGTGGCCGCAGGCCGATTCAAGCCCAAAACAGTTCAAATCCTTGAAATCTTGTGAAGTATACCATCAAGCCTTGCCAAAGCTTGATTGACAGTAGCTTCTTTTTCCTGTATTTACAAAATAATTAGTGAATTAGAACAGTAAACTGTTATGAAATAATCAAAATGGTGTCTGACATTTAACCCAATGTTTTGGATCAACATTTCTTCCTCTCTTCAGGACAACTTATCCATATGTTTCCCAATGAGGGGGCATTTTGCATTAAAATGGAAAGTTGAATCAAATCAGGTGTATTCAAATTTGTATCCTAATTCAATGATTTAAACAGATAGATAAACATATAATGTATTTAATAATTTAAACAAAAAAAAGAGCACATTCAATCAAAGAGTGACCAAGATCATGTATTCATGGAACTTGATTGACCACTAGATCTAAAGAATCACAATGAGAATCAAAGTAGAAGAACAGAAAAGAGCAAGACAATCAATCAAAAAAACAAAAAACAAAATCAATCAATAGAACATGCAATGAGAGGGCATCCTGCAGTAAGATGGAAAGTCGAATCAAATTAGGTGTATTCAAATTTGTATCCTAATTCAACGATTTAAATAGATCATTTATTCAATTATTTAAACAGGTAGACAAACAGATCATATATTTAATAATTTAAACAAAAAAAGAGCACAATCAATCAAAGAGTGAGCAAGATCATATATTCATGGAACATGATTTACCACTAGATCTAAAAAGAATCACAATTGGAACCGGAGGAAGATCGATTCAGGGCCGGTTCAAATTTTTTTTGAAACCGCCAGTTCAACGGTTCTATATATATATATCAATTGTTAGATTTTATTTTAAAAATAACCGATTATCTAATGAAAAGATTAGAGAATAAAATTTATTTACTTTAATTTTTAATTATATTAGTGTTTTTTCACTTAATTTAAATTATTTTAAAAATTATTACAATATCTTAAATTATTTAAATATAATCATAAAATTAAAAAAATATTAAAAATTTTAGAACCGAAATTTGGTTTGAAATTAGAACCGAAACATGAACCAGCCAATTTGATACCAATCCTAAACTGTCCAACATACAGTTTCAGTCCGGTTTCATAAACTATCGAACCAAAACCATCCGTTTTCGAACCATGGCCAGACCTAATCATGGAGATGAAGTTGCAGCTAATAAAGGGCATCATACATCCAGCAGATAACATGCACTGATGAAAACTTGACCAAGCAGAAGATGGGCCAAGCCAGAGAGTAACCCAAGGAAAATGCAAGTGAGTCCACCAGCATAGAGCTCATGCAGTAAGCTAAGGGGATCCAAATTTGAGCAGATTATTGTATGCTTGTGATGGGAGTTTTTATAACTCCGGAATTTTTTTTAATTTTAATTAGGAAACCAAATACAATAAGGAATTGAAAAACTAAGTAGTCACAAACTTTTTCTTTAAACCAAAATCATTAAGGAATAAGGAATTCTCCAAAATAATCCAGGAGTTGTATTGCATTAATTAAGGTTTTGGTTTTCTTATGTGGCATTGTTTTATATATGTATATAGGGTAATGAGAAAATTAACGAGAGAAACATCAAAGGGCTATCAATTTATCTTCTTGGTTATGGAAGCAGCAATGGAAGATAAAAGTCAACTAAATCCTCAATCATATCCTTGGCCCATTGTCCATAATGTAGATGATGAAAAGATAACCCTTTTAGTGTTTCTAAAAATAAATACCACACAAAATTATTCCAGAGATGAAAGAAAAAATAATATACACTTGTTCTTATGGATGGTTGGTACTTAAAGATCTTGAATCTTTTGGTGATTTTTATCTTTTCAATCCTATCACTTCACAAAACATTAAGCTTCCACCAGTTGACACTGGCTGTAACCTCTGCTTCTTAGTCTCATCACCCACCAATTCCAATTTTGAAGTATTACCTGCAAACACCAATTCACATGATATCTATATTTATATTTACCAACATGGTGTTGGAGAATTAATCAAACATGAGTCACATGAGTTGGATATTTTTGTATCTGGTGACATAGAGGTGGACGACGACTTCCATGATATACAAGTTTTTGATAAATCATCATTTTGCGATGTTGGAAGGCAAGTTATACTGTCTAACAGACTGTGCACAATCTTTGGCTGTTGCTACTTTTGATGACATCAATCAACTTCAATTCACATACTTGATTATGCAAAGATTTTACTTTGCCAAGCCATCCCTATGCATCGCATTCTCAGAATTATTTAATCGAGTGTTGTGGTGAACTTCTATTAGTAGCAAAGAAGGTATCAACTCGCAAACAAGTTGTTGGTTTCATGATCTTTAATTAGATTCGATTTTACGAACTGGAATTGGATGGAAATTAATAGCATTGAAAGTTCAACAATTTTTCTTTCTCATAGAGAAGGCTTTGCATACAATGCAACAAATTCTTCTGGTGTTAAACAAAATTCAATCTACTTCGCATCTGGACGTGAGAGTTTTTTTCGGGTATTCGACTTAGAAGACCATACTTTCGCCATGACTCTACCTTGCCCGTCTGCAACTGCAACTGGACCATGCAAAGGTTGGATTATATTGCCAGAAGATGATAAATTATAAATTTCTTTTTGACTAAAATTAGCTTATATTACTTGATTTTATTACATTCAATTTGTCGGCTTTTTCACTGTATTGAATTCAGTTCCGAGAACTCTATATGGCAGATCTTTTGTATCATTAATTCTCTTCTAGTTTCTATGATTCAATTATGATCTTTTGTAGACCTATATACTGTTTACTCATCTCGAGAAATCAGTTTCGGAATAAAAATATCTATCAAATGAAACAGACAGGCTCACAATAACACAACTGTGCGAACCATACTTGCATCTGTTCGCGCTGAGATAAACTTGAAAGGTGGCTAATGTTGATGGCATCGACGTTACCTTATTCAGCATATTTATCTTTAGGGACTTGGTCTCCAGAAACCACAGCAGCTAGCTGCCACACTTGTATGCATGTAAGCCCGCGAGCGAAGGGTAAAGGTGTTGAATGTGCAAAGATTTAGAGTACCAGCAAAAACGTTTCAACTAATTAAGACTGTGAAGCAAAACAAGTGCAGGAGATAGATAGACAGATAGATCATAAATTAAAATTATTTATTAGAAATTCAACATAAATTATTTACTAAATAATATAATATATTTATTAAAAATTATAATTTTATTCTAATTAGACATTTTTTAAATATTTTTTACATTTATTGTCAAAAATTAATACGTTAAAATTATAAGTTAATTCGCGGATTTTTATTTGGTATTGTTTATGAAGTTACTGAACTTTATATAGCTGATTTACAAACTGAACTTTATATAGTTTTGGTTTGACTTATTTATTAAATGAATCTCAACTGAGTTTTTATAAAAACGAAAAACGTGTTTTGAGTAACTTGTGAGTATTTTAGCTTGTTTACAATCATAACTATTTATAGATCCTTACAGAAAATGGCCACAGCCCAAAAGCAACTAAATTTAATTTAACCATGATGCATTGTGAAGGATGAATCGCTCCCAGTAAATTTGATCAAATAGTTCAATTCAGTTTTGTAAAAGAATATTACTAATACATCACAGGAATATTACTCAAAATGATTCCAAAAAAAAAAAAAAAGAATATTACTCAAAAATATCACTTGTTTTTGGGTGATTATTCGAGTAGATTTTGCTGGGATGTAAAGGAACTGACAAATTCGCATGGATTGAACCTGTTTCTCGTTCATCATCTTCATCTTGTAATGAAAAGATTAAGTGGTGAGATGCAGTTGATTAAAAAATCCTTAAAAATGTCAAAGACTGGTTTGCCTTTTTTTTTCTTAATTTTTGTAATGTTTTTTTTTTATATATTTTGGCATCAAAGTTTTTTATAATTTTTTTATGTGAACTAAAATATTTTTATCCAAATACATGCATGATCTTCTCTCTTAATTCAATCCATTTCTCTCTTTCTTTTCCAAACTATATATTGTTTTCATTGGCTCAAAATGATTATCAAGAGATGTGAACGAACTGGAAATATGGTGCTTATGTTAGGAAAGTTAACAAATACATGTTGTCTTGTGTTGTGCTAAAGTAAATTAGGTTTCCTTTCACTTAATTGTTTGTCACATCTCCAACAGATTAGACTGCCGTGTTAGTAATTACACATATCAACTAAAAATTGAATAAAATTGAAATAAAAAAAAAAATCAAAGGCATAAATTATACGAATTAAAAGATAGGATAAAGTAGAAAATTGGCATATAATCAGAATAAATGGAACCATTATCCCTCTTATATATATAAACAGGAAGGGAAATACATGAGCCATGCAAAAAAATTTCAGAAATTACCCTTTTAGATTATCACAATGATCAAATCACCTCCAACCCATTTAAAAAAAAAAAAAAGAATTATGGATATGAATAGTCAACAAATACTATTCTTGATGCCAGTCCATCAGCTGCTATCTATTCACCCACAAGCAGCTGCCACACTTACATGTAAGCTGCAAGATTTAAAGTACCCTTAAAAATTTGTCAACTAATTAAGAATGTAAAGCAAAAGAAGTGCAGGAGATAGATAGATAGATCATACTCTTCCTCAATCCTCTTAACATGTAAATCATTGCAGCTCGAGCTGCAAATTTTCCGTTAGCATTCTGCAAATGAACCATACATATCAAGCAGTTAAACTATAATGCATAATTAAAAGATAACAGTCTGTTAGTTAGCTTAGCTATATATACCCCAATTTAATAATGCTATGTTTTCTTGCTGAACTTTATGTCGTATGTGAGAGAGAAGAAGGCATTACCTAATTCTCAGGTAAAATCATTTCCAGCTACAACAAATAAAAGCCACCAATTATATCAAATTATATTTCGGTTAAAAGCATAATTTGACACACTGCACCATTTTTTTTTTAACCAAGGAAATTCATTAGAAACTAAAAGCAGAGATACATGGCAGGGAACTCAGCCCCAAGTGATGTCAGCTTACAACTCCTACCAAGATATGTATAGAAGTAGCTTGTAATAGTTGGTGATGAATAACTAATCCCACATTATTTGTGGAAAAGAGTTAAGTGTCCCTTATTTTGTAGGATATACCATAACTATTGGTTTAAGAGAAATTGGACCGAAATCAATCCAAATTTGATGGCAATGGACTATATATATATATATATATATAAACATACTTATAGTCTAATGATGGCACTTGACACAGAATTAATTTAAGTGCCCCATACTGCAATTAATTATTTTATTTTTATTATTATTGTTAATTTTTAACAGTAGCAACCTTTTAAAAGGTTGTTTGTTAATTGCAAAATTCTGTTTTATATGGAGCAGTTTAGTGCTAATTAGCGTTACTTTTTCTCCCTCCTATTTTCTCTGTAAATATATTTGTCTAATAAATTATTTACAAAATTTGCTATCCGTGAATTCTAGGTTTTGTTGTATCCTGAAAGTATATTGTTTTTAACCCTGTAGTAATTAGTGGGGACAATTAATACTTTAAAGATAGTGAAATCTCACGCCTCAAAGCCTGTTTTTACACCCACTGTTCTAACAATTGGTATGACTAACATATAGCATAATCAGAATGAAAGACAATATAACACTAGCTATCTTAGACAATTCCAAAAGAGCAGCAGAATTTTGATGAGAGGCATTGCCAATAGCAAAGAGATGCATCATCAAAGGGTTTTGAGACATTAATTCAGACAGAAACTGAGCCAAAGTCAAAGCACCATTGATTTTAGGATGCACAAGGTAATATTATTTTATGTCAATGTCCAAGAGTTAATTAAGCTGGACTTGCATTGCCTGTGTTTCGTCTGAATGAGCATAGCCCATCAACTGTACAAATCCAAACTCAAATTCATCTATAAAACTACTGCTTTGTTAAATTCATCTATCTAAAGCTTGAAAACAGGACATCTCTTTCCTGTCTCCACTCACGAAGATGGATAGGAAAGGAAGGTTCTTGATTCTTGGTCCGTGAACATATCGAAATTAAAAACATTTGTTGCAGATCTATACAGTGCGTGATGGTCCTCCAACAAGAAAAATGGAAGAAGTTTCTTTGAAGTGTTTATCTCCATTAGAGCTCCCACAGCCCTACACCAAAAAAAAAAAACTATTATTAAGGGACTTAATTAATTCATTAACACACATATATATATATATAGAAGGTGATAATACATATGGCGACCCATTAAAATAAATTTGGGACAATTCCAATATTATCTCCAATATTAATTAAAATTATTTTTTTTGAAATTTTAATCTTTTTTGAAATATGTATACACATATATTTTGCATTTGATACTTTTAGTATTTTGACTATTTGAGAGTTTGAGTTGAACAAATAGTATAAAAAGAATAAAAATATAAATTTTTCCAACACTTATTTAATTTTTTATAAATGAAATTCAAATTGAGAATTTTATTTACAAAGATTAACATTTTTTTTTGGTGCTAGTTTCATTAATATAATTTTAACAGAGAAAGAATTTCAAGGTCAAGAGTCAAAACCTACTACTAAAAATGTGCACAACTCCATTTACTAAAATAATGACCACTTTGCAGTAGATGTGTGTGTTTATTTTGTAAGGCGCAAAATGCACACATGTTCCGCATTCAATTTTGTATTTATATATAGGGATTTTGTTTGCTTCCAAAGATCACATGTGCGATGAATTTTTTTATTATTTTGGAATTATTTGGGGCTCATTGCCAAACTCCATTTTCATCAACTTGGATGATGCTTCTGGGAAATTTCTTGCTAGTGTTGTTGTATATTAATTAGAACATGGCCAACCATTCTTGGCTTTTCTTCAGCAGCAATTTGCTGAATCCATCCAACAATTCTATACCCAATTATGTATGTTATTATATATTTGATTACATCTTCTAATTAATGCTCCCATTGTCTTGGTGGATATTTAATTATATGTTGTTTAAAAAAAAACTCCCTTCCATGGAAACAACAGATACCACTAATTAAAAAAGTCATTAGTTTTTCATTACATCATTTTTTTTTCTGTGAAGATGCGTAAAATTAATTATTATTGTTGGATGAGTTGATTGGGAGTCATTTTCACTTATTTTGAATTCGAATTAGATAAATGTAATTATATTAAATTAATTATTAAAATTTTTTTCGATTATTTATACAATGATTTTTTTAACATCATATTTATATTATAACTGGTGTAATACATGTATAGTCTTCTGTATTTATCATTATTTGTCAGTTTGACACATTAATTTATCATTTTGCCATTTTGACATATAAATTTAGTTAAAATATAATTTTAAAACCCTTATCAGCATATATGGTACGGAATAGCAAATCAATAGTAATAATTTTGTGACAAAATAAGAATTTAATTGAGCAAAAATTATGTGCCACATTATAAGAGAATTGAAAATTAAAAGCATAATTTCTATTAATGCCTTGATTTCACGATAAAATAATAAATTATTTATTTTAAACGGGTTAGATAATGTCGGTTTATACAGTGATGTGATCTCTATTGTGTCTTGGTTTGAAATTTAAGTGTTTGTTAATATGGATGTGTCTTATTCATTCATCGATGTAGAATTGAAGTTTGCTTTCTATTATAGCGGCATACATGCACGCACATGGGTCGTATGCAAGAGCTTTTAGTACATTCATTTTATCTCATTCGACTAATACATTGCATTATACATGTGATGTGTTTGACTATCCAACTTTTATCTAACTAAGACAAAATTATGCTCATATAATTCATGTAAAATTTTGCGTACACCTTCTCCATGATTAATGCATACATATATATATACCAATTAAAAGTAGTTAAGTGATTGATCTTTTCTAAGAACATGACACATTGATAGAACCAAAATTTTAAATTAAGGAGGCGTTTTAAATTTTTTTTTTTTCTCAATTATGCATTTGTATGGAAGAAATTTAATTTATGAGGATTGGAAGACAACCTATTAAATTTTAGGCTATAATATAAATTATAAGAAATTCTAATAAAAATATATTAAAAAATATAAAATTTAATTTGCTAGAAGATAGTGACCATTGTCAATTCCTCTTTAATTTTGCTACTATCCTAAACCGTAAAGAATTTTACCGTCATTAATTTATAAAATTTATTTTTAAACTAATTTAAATATGGAAAACAGTCCTTATTATACAATTCATTGGCATAGGTGATATGATCTTCACCTTAATAAAAAATATTATCATATATATACCTAATTTCATAAACTCTAACATCCTTTCAATACCATACATGCCATGAAAACTGTCACAATTACCAAGTCACTTCACTTCCTACAAATTCAATAATTGAGAAAATTATTCCTATTTGGAAGATTTTTACCAGTATACAAAGTATTACATTCAACAATTTGACAAATAATATATATTTTAATTATTTTATAATTAGCCAATAATAATATTATGGATACAAATGCTATAAATTTATTTGTTAAATATAATATATTAAAAATAAATACAAATTTTGAAAAGCATTTTGGTCAGAATTTGTGGGAAATGTCAATTTCTTTTGGTGTCTTAGGAATTATTATTCACCTCACGTGTCCCTCTCCCAATTTTGCTTTCATGTGGGGAAAGGTACGACTCCAACATTGCACATTGTTGGGCATTGAGGTCATTAAGGCTGTTCATAAGGACATTAATTTGGATGGGTGAAAACGTCATTGATGTTGTAAGCATTCTCATAAAATGTCTAGAAAAGTATCATGCTACACCATCTTAACTACCCTTTTCGCATTTCTTCAGCTGGTCAACTCATTACTGCTGCTATTACTACCTCTTTGTAAAAAAATTTTAAAAAAATATCCACTGTTTTTTTAATTAGTACTGTTGAAATATTTAGAAATCAATAAATTAATTTTTAAAACACTAGCATTTAATTTTTTTTTCATGTAAGTGCATTCTTCACATGAACTCGAATATCTTTTTTTTTTTTATAATACTGAGTTTAAATATTAAATTTAAACAGTTGAAAATATAAATAGATATAGTTTTTTTTAAACCACTACTGTTTAAAATTTATTAGGTTCTGGTTTATTTAATTCGATTGAGATAAGATCATAAGAATGATAAAAGTCTTTTAACAATTATTTAACATGATTGTATATTCTACAATTCAAATTCAAAACGTCATTTAAATGAAAATAACTTTCTATCAGTTGATTTCAACTGACATTGATAAATTAATATAGTATTCAATTAGCATTTGAGTTTTTTTTTTTTTGAGTGTGTACTAATAAGGGAAAAAATAATTGGATAGAGCTTCCTTTCTTGTACGAAATGATGGGTAGTGCTTGGATGATTAAATGTTGTTGCGTGGAAAAACTTTGCTATAAACAGTGGGATATAATCATAAGCGTAAGCAATGAATTGGAGGAGGCATGTGATCCATGACTTTGGTGCATGCTACGAATGAAATTCTAGTTCAGTTCTATACGAAACTAGCTACAATTGTTATAGACATTTATGTCCATTGCTATACAGGACAAGCAAAATTACGTGCTTGTCAAGTGAGACTAAAATGCTGAAAATTAATTTTCTTTTATGCAATTTTGACTGTTTGGCCTTGTGCAAGTAAAGATAAATAAAATATATTTTCTTCTATGCCCGCAGAATATGTATTTGAATACAAAAAACTCATCGTCTTTATCCAGTTCAAAGATATTTTTATAGACTATATTCATGTTGTCTATGAATATCTTGCACAGTATATTTTAACTGTTAATCATTATATAGTGACAAAAATTAGTATGATATTATTACATACAATCAACTGCTCCTCTTATATAATTGAGGGCTAATTATAATTTATTGAACTGAAAAAACATATACATCAATAGGCATTAGTGATGATTCATTATTTTCTCATCTGTCCAATTGAAACATTTTATGATATTAGTATGTACATAAAAATCAGCAATGATGATTAGTTCAGCTCACTCAATAAACGTTTTCAATTCGAGTAGTAAGCAATGAATGGGAGGAGGCATGTCATCCATGACTTTGATGCATGTTACAAATGACATTCTAGTTCTGTTCTGTTACAGACATATGTATCTCCATTGCTATACTTGTCAAGTGAGACTAAAATACTGAAAATAAATTTTCTTTTTGTATAAATACAAATTGTGTCCTACAAAAATAATTCAAGTAATAAAAGATATAAACATTTTATTGAGAACAGTAGAGTTTAAACCCTCATTTTCTCTTTTTTCTTTCTTATAGTGTTAAAAATTAATCTATTAATTGTTAAAAAAAAAACAAAATGCCAAATTTAAGTTCTATGCCAAGAAAATATTTTTGACTGTTTGGCCTAGTACAAGTAAAGTATAGCCCACAGATTTTGTATTTGAAAAAAAAACAAAAATAAAAAACTTCATCTTTATCCAGTTCAAGATATCTGTAGATTATATCATAGTTTATAATATTGTCTATAGATATCTTGAACAATAATGTTTTAACTGTAATAAGTTAATATAATCTTAATATAATGCCTAAAATTAGTATAATATTATTATGTATAATTAATATGCGAAAGGGAATAAATTTGAGCATACATTCAGTTTTTTAGTGAATGATAAAAGGATGACTATTTCTTTTATATAGCTTACAGCTAATTATCCTTCATTGAACCCCCAAAAAAAAATTGAACATATACATCAATTAACCTTGATAATGATTCATTATTATCTCATTTGTCCAATTAAAACATTTTATAGTGCTAGTTTAGACATAAAAATTAAATTGGTCTTACCAACAATAACCGTTAAGGTGACCTACTACTAAATTATTTTCACTTAAATAATATTTTGTTTTCAAACTATGGTATATATAGTCCATTAAATTAGATATTTAAAAAAAATTTTACCACTTCCATAGTTATTTTCCTATTCAACGAAATTAGTTATAATCAAATCCTTTAGTTCATTTAAAAAAAAAAATCAAATTGGTATTCGTTTATTTGGGAAAATTCGGTCTTATGATGTGGGCTCTAATTTTGACCTGTTCATTTTTTATAATAATAACAATTAAACTATTTTTCCCATTATATATAATCACTAAATATTGACAAATGTTAACACAAACTACCAATTAAAAAAACATATACACTAATAGGCACAAATGATGATTCATTATTATCTCATCGGTCCAATTGAAACATTTTATGATATTAGTTTGTACATAAAAATCAAATTAATTTTTCTAATGATGGTTAATTCAGCTGACAGCAGTTATTATCGCTTAAACAACGTTTTAAATTCGAGTTAAATTTTCTTTTATACGAACACAACAATTTTTTTACTGTTTGGCCTTGTGCAAGTATAGCCCGCAGATTATGCATTTGAAAAATAAATAAATAAATAAAATAAAAAATAAAAAATTCATTATCTTTATGCAGTTCAATATATTTATAGACTATATAATAGTCTATAAATATCTAGAACAATAATGTTTTAACTGTAATAAGTTAATATGATCTTAATATAATGCCTAAAATTAGTATAATATTAATATATATAATCAATATGCGAAAGGGAATAAATTTAAGCATAAATCAAATGGTCTGATTAGTATTTTAATTTGTAAAAATTGTCAAAATTTTAAGTTTAAATTTTCACAATGATTTTTGTAGTGAATGATAAAAGGATGACTATTTCTTTTACAATAAGTCATTATACTTCATTGAAAATAAAAATTGAACATATACATCAACTAACCTTGATAATGATTCATTATTATCTCATTTGTCCAATTAAAACATTTTATGGTATTAGTTTGGACATAAAAATTAAATTGGTCTTACCAACAATAACTATCAGAGTAAGCTACCATTAAATTATTCTCACTTAAATAACATTTTATATTCCAATTATGATATATAGTCTCATTTAATTAGATATTTGAAATTTTTTTTATCATTTCTATAGTTCTTTCCCTATCAAATCAAATTAATTATAATTGAAATCCTTTAATTTATTAAAAAAAATCAAATTGGTCTTCATTTATTTGGGAAAATTTGGTCTTATGATGTGGGTTCTAATTTTAACTTGTTCATTTTTTATAATCATAACAATTAAACTATTTTCCCATTATATAATCACAAAATATTGACAAATGTTAACACAAACTACCAATTGATGAGCTCGACTATATCAGACTACTACTTGGCCTTTATTAAAATGAATTCCAATAACATTTATCTAGAAATTAACACTGATTCAACTAAGAAAGGTTCTTGTAATTGACATTATAATAACAATATTTTCCATAGTATTAGTTGTTAGTATAGAATCAAAGTACATTACAACATACACTCAAAGCCAAAAACCAAACTTTTGAAAACAACGCATATGCCATGAATCGATCATTTTCAACACAAGAATAAATTGAATCATTCTCAACAGAATATAAAAACATATACAAACCAACAATAACAAAAAAATAATAATAATAATTCTTCTTGCTGCCATCAAAGTTAATCTTTAAATTATTACCGTACAAAACTTGTGAGATCACTATTAAATTTCCGTCACTGATAAGTAATGCATTGAATTATTTTTCTTCGCTAATATTAACAACTAACCATGGCTGTGGTTTTATAAAATATTAACAATTGTTACTGATAATAAAAAATAAAACAAAAATAACCAAATTAAATAGACCAATTATATAATTTGAATTTCACCATCTCCAATGAAACCATTACTGTGGGTGCAGCTCAGGCAACGCATGCTAATTCTCGCTTACAGTAACAATTCCACTTTCTAGATAGAAAGTATTTAATTACATAACTACCCTTTTTTGTCTTTTTTTTCATTTTAAATTAAATAAAGAAGATTATGTTGCTGTATTTATTTGTCTATTTACTAAAAGAAAGGAGATCCTACTATCTACTCCACTTAAATACTATTATTATTTTTTAAATATTAAAATTAATTAAACTCCATAGAATTTAAATTTTATAAAATTTTTAATAAAATAACTTTTTACTCATCTTAAAATATTTTTAAACAACTAAAATAATTTTTAATTGATTTATGCACAAATAAAAAGTAAATTTATAGTAAAATAATTATATTAAAGACAAACTCTTTTATATAAGTTCGATACATTTATTACTAAATGGTATTTTAAAATATTATATATATGAGTTTGATTTGCCAATGTTTTATTTTAACTCTTATTTTTTTATCCATACTCTAATTTTCTTCTTTTAATTTTTTTTCTTATTATTTTTCAAAATTTTTTCTTAAACTAACAAAAAATATAGAACATTCCAAGAAGGGTAAAACAGTATATCAACGTGAGTGGTCAGGGCCAAGTCAAGGCAAATATGATTTATTCCCATTGCCATCGTGTTTTCTATTGTTGATAGCCTATTAGTCCAATCAGGCGGTCTCTCAAACACGCCTGCCCAAGCTGACCACATCCCATACATACATCCACACCATAACATCACCATCATCACAACACATACATACATACATACGCACACATACATACATACCAGTACCACCAACCGATCTTCTCCCCCTATATATTCCCCACCTCTGCCTCCAATTTCAATCCTTCAAGAAAACAACACCACACCGCCATTAACAACATTATATTTATCATTAACCCACCAAATGGGTGCTGAGGTTAGTTAGCTAATTGCTACAACTCAATTCATCTTGATTAATTGTTTAAATTATAAAGAATATTTCTTGATTGTTTATGATCTTTCGTGTGCAGAAAGAAGGTGCTAAGAGTGAAGGTGAAAACAAGCCTGCTGCTCCTCCTGCTGAGAAAAAAGACGATGGAAAGGTTGTTTCTGTTTACAAGATGGACATGCATTGCGAAGGTTGTGCCAAGAAAATTAGAAGCGCTGTTAAGCATTTAGAAGGTATAATCGAGATACCCAGAAATCATTTTTCTTTGTTAATTCATTTTCTTTAAGCTTTGATTCAAGAAACTGATTGATTTTGTTTATTAATGAAGGTGTGGAGGCAGTGAAGACAGATTGTGATGCTAACAAACTCACTGTCACCGGCAAGGTTGATCCGGCGAAAGTGAAGGCTAGGCTTGAGGAGAAAACCAAGAAGAAAGTTGAGATTATTTCTCCTCAGCCCAAGAAAGACGGCGGCGATAAAAAACCCGACGAGAAAGCCGAGAAGAAGCCGGAGGAGAAAAAACCAGAAGAGAAGAAACCTCCTAAAGCGGTACGTACTTACTGCATCAGTTAATGTAGCCGTAATTAACGGAGGTTTTGGTTAACGTGCGTAACTGATTTTAACGTGAATTAAACGACGATGCAGAGTACTGTCGTTTTGAAAATCAGAACCCACTGCGACGGTTGCATTAGTAAGATGAAGAGGATCATCAGGAAATATCAAGGTAATTAATTAATTACTTACCTTTAAAATAATTAATACGATTTAATTAAGCTGACGGCAATCTGACGTGGATAATTAATTAATTAATTGAAATTAAATCAAACAGGAGTTGATAGCGTAACAGTGGATGCATCAAAAGATCTCGTCACAGTCATAGGCACAATGGACGTTAAAGCAATGGTTTCTTATCTCAATGAGAAGCTCAAACGAATCGTTGAGGTGGTTCCGCCGAAGAAGGATGAGCCGAAGAAAGAAGGCGGCGGCGATAAGAAAGACGGTGATGCGAAAAAAGAAGGCGGCGGAGAAGCAAAAGCTGAGAAAAAAGAAGGTGGCGAGAAGAAAGAAGGAGATGGTGCTAAGAAGGACGCTGCACCGGCACCAAGCGGTGGTGACGGTGGTGCTAAGGCAGTGGAGGTGAGCAAGTATGACTATTACTCGGCTCCGGTACCTACTCATTGGTGGGACGGAATGTTTGGACATACTTACGCTGCCGAGCCGCCGCAACAGCATTACGGGTATTACCCGGGAAATCAAGGGTACCCGGTGATGAACCATGGATATGTACAACAAGGTTTTGTACAGCAAGGGTATGCGATGGAACCAATGTACAACCATCCAATGCATGCACCACAGATGTTTAGCGAGGAGAATCCTAACGCTTGTTCTGTTATGTAAATAAGCAAAAGTAATAGGGAGAAGAAAGTAAATATAAAAAAGGAAAATATTTACTAGGGTCGGATGTAGAATTTTGTATTTAGGTTCGGTAGAGAAATTATAACGTTGTACCCTTGCTGGCCAGCCGGTTGGTATTGTCGGTTTAGTTGGTTGATTAAATGTTTTGTTTATTTTGTTCTTTTAATTAATTAATCAATATTCTAGTTAAAATATTTTCTAAATGTAAGTGATTATTTATATGCTCTATATGTCCTTATAGTGCTAATTACAAATGTTTTAAGTACTGGTTTATACAAGGCCACTTGGTGCAGTCTTAAAAAAAAAAAGTATTTAATATCATTAATCTGATGATTAAAATATTGCGAGTGATTTGATTTAATTCAAAATTAATTTTTTTTATTCCATTCAAAATCAAATCCCCTTTATAATAGTGGGGACTCAAATCGATTCTTTTTATAATAGTGAAAAGAAAAGGTTAATTGTTTTTGTTTGGATTTTTTTGTCATGTATTGGTAGTTTTGGGATGGGACATGTTTAGTTGGTCTCCATAATATTCCTCTCCCCTATAACAAATGAAGGGTTGATTGGCTAGTACAAATTTTTCATGTGCAGTACATTGGCTTTAAGGTAAAATAGATTTTCATAAATAGAGCTTTCAATGAGTAGTTTCTACATGGATTTTAAAGAAAACGTAGATATCGATGGTTGAATTCTGAATATTTCTGAAGTGATTTTACAATTTTTTGCACCATTGATAATTCGGAAATTGTGAATAATTTTCGATCATTTGATATGCTTGAGATGAAAACAATGTTGAAAATGATAGAAATGAGATAGGATAGGAGACGAGAGGTGTGGTGGGAAAATGGCAATGGAAAGAGCAACCCAATTGAGACTTTTCTTTTTTGGCATTGAAAATGAAAATAGAAATTCATTTATGCGAGTGAAGTTGCAAGAAATGAAAAGCTTTATTGTCTATTTCATATCAAAGTCATACATGAACATGGGTGGTCCTTAAAAAGATAATAATAATAAAACAAGAGGAATTTAATTAGATATTGAGATTTTTTTTTTGGCATTTAATTTTTAGGTTCCCCCACCAAATAATAAATTTAGCAATTTATGTTAAATAAAATGTAATGTATAATTGCTTCATCATGCAAGAAACCAATAATTCAAAGTTATGATCTCCCTAAATTTTATTTTATTTTTAATTATTTATATATATATAATTAAACCCTCATGGATTAGGGCACTATTATCCCACTTTATAATACAAATATGACCATGATATAAGCATGAACCTTTATTTATTTATTTTTGAAGTGCCCTTAACCAATTGGACCATTTGTATTTGGGTTAGGCACTATATCTTTCAGAATTTCATAACAACAAAACATAATGCCTTTTAGCCGCAAAATGTTTGTATTTTAAGTAACCATCGACACACTTTTTATCATTTACATAGTGGACATTGTACCATAAATCACTAGGTATATGTGCGTATTCAAGGAGAACAATCTAGTGATTCACATTCCATTAATTAATTTATATGCAACTTTCAATTAAAGTAAAAAAAAAATATATATATAATATTATATATCTCTCTGTGTTATGTAGCTCACTGAATTTGGATAAACTCTATAAATATGATAAAGTTGATTGCTTCTCACCTCATTGGCCATCATTTTTATTGAAATGTTAATGTTGTTTTCTTCAACCAAAACCTTGATTAGATAGTATTAATATGAAATTGCATGGTTAATGACCTTGTATAATCATCAATAGCTACAACTACATGCAAGTGATGATGTTTATTTTAAAGCCAAGAAGCCAAGAAAAAGGATGCCTTTTCATCAAGAAAAAGGCTACATTATCCTTGCTAAAGAAATTCAGCTAGTAGGATTCTTTTACAGCCACTTAATTAGTAATCCAAAGTTGTTTATAAGAAAAATTATGTCAATCTCTCAGTTTGTCTTACATTGTTTAAAGTTTCCTTTTTTTTTTTTTTTGTATTTATTGCATACAATGATTTATCATGACCATGCATTTAATTAGTCTGCAGATTTATGCTTAATATGGAGAAGGGGACATCATGATCAAAGCAACAAAGATGCATAGGACTTTGTCAAATTCCCCTAGACTTAGAAAATCAATTCAAAATGTTTAGTTAGATAGGTCTTTCAAATTGATGAAAGAGTAAAAGTTTTTTTTCTTTCATTTTCTTAATACAGTAAAATAAAATTTTATTTATTGTATGTATTTGTTATAAATTTTAAATAAGTAATTTTCAACTCATTAATATTGAAATTGTATATTAAAATTGTTATATTACAAGTTTAAATTTAATTAAAGTTATAATAATTTCAAATTTCTTGTGTTAATAATGGGATCTTATTTTTAGAAAAAATCTACATCTACATAATAAAAAAAGAAAGTTTTTTCAGCTGCTATTATAAAGACAGAAAAATTTTAGTTCTGGTGGAATTAGATATATCATGACGAAATATAAAATAGAGGTTTAAATTTCAACGTTTAACATATTAAATTTTATTTAAAAAACACCACCTAATTAATGCTTCTCAGGTTCAATATTGTAATCTTATCACACACTCAAGGATTGGATAATGGAAATAAAAAAATGCAGTGATGTTACTATCAAAGCTTTTGGCAAAATGGACCCATTCCAATTCTAACTATAATTAAAAAGGGTCTCTTCTTACTATATTTTGAACAGCCTCCAAAAATTTTTAATCCATAGTTTTATTTATTATATATGTTAATGAAATATATTTTTTTAGTGT
The DNA here is from genome assembly GCA_949671775.1 of Mallotus repandus. NCBI lineage: Eukaryota > Viridiplantae > Streptophyta > Magnoliopsida > Malpighiales > Euphorbiaceae > Mallotus > Mallotus repandus. The sequence goes on from CATIWM010217665.1 coordinate 20,159, forward strand.
GAACCATCGGTATCCATAATTTATTAGACTCTGATTAATTCGATTCGACCCAAGTAGGATCATAAGGACAACACAATTCTTGTAATAATTATTTAATGTGACTGCATATACTAGAACTTGAAACCGGGACCCAATTTAAGTAAGAACAACTCCCTGCTAACTAATCCTAAGAGTTGTTGATAGATGTTAATGAAATGTTTAATTGTCCTAATCTTCTCTTAATTAATAAACAATATATGTATTTTATCTTAGTATATACACTTGACCTATACGAATAAATTAAGTAATGTAACTACTGCCCACAAACCAGCCCCTCTAGTCTCTATAGAATTCTTCTGTGTGCACACATTGAGAAGTTTGATTTAATTTAATAGGGTAGATGAAAATTTTGGATCAACAACTCTTGCTTTTTTAGTTTAATTTATATAGAAGATATCACAAACTATGGTTTTGAAATCTAACTATAGGAACAATTATAGAGGTTTTATACTTTTTAATATAATTGTGATCTAGTAATTACTTTAAGATTTCATGATTACCTTTGAAAATCAACATTCAAGTCACTTTATGTCAACTTTACTTTATTTTTGCTTCGCTTGAAATTTGCATCAATAATCACCCAACTAAATCATCTCAATTTTGACTAAATTAAACCATTCACAGTTTCAACCATTAATAGAGGTTATAATAACCCCAACAATACCTGTGTATCAAAATCCTTTCCACATTCTACAAAAGTCATTATTTTACGTTCAGCTAACACTAGAAAATTTAATTCATAACTTAAAATTTAATCTAACGTATTTAACAAAATAAAAGATGATAGAGTACGATAACACAAATATTTGATTATAGCAATATGATAAACTTATTTAAATAAGTATTCTTTGAATAATATCTTTTATTAGGGAAAAAAAAAGTTAATCGAATGAAATTTGAATAATTAATCTTGTGTGAATTCTGTAATGGGTGATGACTAGAATCAAAAGCAATAATGAAAGTGTTATTTAAGGTTCAGTAAACTCCGATTGTTAAAAAAATTTATATCTCCTATGCAACAAACGTGCAAGTCTCAAGTGCTAGTATTATTTAAATACATAAAAAAGATGATTAAGAAGAACATTTTTTCGTCTCTATATTATGGTAAACACTACTTGTACGTGCAAGTTTTGCAGTACAGGAAAAAGCCAAAAACTAAGACAAAAGAATAGGACTTTTCATGTACCTACATTTTCTTAAACATTAAAAAACTATGCTCAACTCTCCTTCCTCGCCTTCCTTTCTCAACCCGACATGAACCTAAGGTGTTCAATTTTCTTTCTTAAATGCACTTTTCTTCTTTTTTTTTTTTTTTTTTTTTTAAGTAAGATCAACAAAGTGATTTAATGGTATAATCTTTTTATATATATAATTAAAAATAAAATAAAATAAAATTTAGGAGAGATCAAATAATTAAGTTTGAGTTTTTCATTTTTTTTGGGTAAAACTAGTTATATATTTGTAGAATTATGCAACAATACGTAATAATTTTTTCTTTTTACCAATTTTTACCATGAAAACAACTGAATATTAGAATATATATATATTTTTTGTTTTCTTGAGTTATGATAATATAAAAAATAAATTAAGAGCAAAGTGCTTAGTGACGTGTAACATACATATACCTAAATAATTTTATAAATTTGTACATGGTTTTGGTCGAAGAAGACAATATATAGCCAATCATTAAAAGGATAAATATGTAAGAAAAAAATACAAATTTGCATCCATCACCTTTTGTAATACTAATAGGGACACCATTTGTCTATTTATTTACTAATTCATTTAGCACCATTTTATAAAGGTGTCCATGATTGTGATTATATAGTGTGTCATTTAATGTGACTTTTTTCCTCAAATTTTGTAATTCTCACCTCACATTGCCCTTTCCATGAATTATTATCTTTCATACTTTTTTTTAAAAAAAATATATCTATTTTTAATAAATAAATTGTTTTTTTAACCTTTTTTAATTTTGGGATGGAGATGGAAAAGGAACTTGATTTTGATATATATATATATTGGAACTTTGTATTGGAATTTTTTCTATCGTTTTATGATAATTGTGTTAAATATTGTTTGACAAGTTCTCAAAATTAAAAAAATGCAGAGTTGAAATTCAATTCTAATTTAAAATTTAGGTAAATTATACATTTTTTTTATATTTTGTTATATTACACTATTTTATTTCTGATATTTAAAAAAATATTTATTCATTCATGATATTTACTTTTTTTCGTACTATTTTATTCATATAAAAGGATTAATGAATGCTAAAAAAATAAATGTCATGATAAATAAATATTTTTTTAAATATAAAAAATGAAATAGTATAATATGATAAAATATAAAGAAAAAAATGTAATTTATCTTTAAAATTTTTGTGATTTCAGATGATATAGCTAAAACATGACCAAAAACGGGGGAGTTCCCAAAATCGAGCCCAAAATTAAAATTAATTTTGTTGATGAAATAATTTTATTTTATAATCTGATTGTGAGAGAAATATTTTTTTTAAAGTTACTCTTCCCCTTTTAAAAAGTTTTCATTGTCATCAGTTGAAATTTTTTTATAATGCATATAGCAAAATAATCATTTACAAAGAGATAAGTACGTATAAAATGTCAACTTTCTGGAAGATTATTGGAGGGCTAATGTCAAGGAATATATCAATTACCTAGGCAGCTCATCTAGATTACTCTTGAAATTAATTTTTATTCCAATATTGTCTCGCAGTCTTATCAATAAAACCATCACTAAAGATAATTTTTCTTTTTAACCATCGAGCCCATGATTTGAATTTTATATAATTCATTAATATATACACATAAACCTGATTTGTGATGTATGTGATCACTATCATGTGTGATTTTTTTTTGAGTTGGGGGAGGGGATGGTGGGGTTGGATCCTCCATTAGTGCTTGCTTAGATAGGAGGTTTGTCACTCATGTACTTTGATCAGAATCTATCATATGTGATTTTTAAGAGAGGAGTAAGAATTCAAAACTCAATGTATACATTTTAACGTCAGATAATTACCATGTTTGTTCATCTGTGGCTTAAAAAAATGTATAAAAGTTGTTGGTTCAAGTAACAATAAAGTTGATTTTTTTTTTTTGCTTGCAACGTTTGGTTCATATGAATAAACTATACCCACCTCCCCTTTGTTGTGTTGCCTTCCTTAGTTAATTCAAGAAAAAATTATTTTTTAAAATAAAATATTTAATTTAAATTTTATATATAAAAAAAATATATATTAAAAATTTTATTCTCTTTATCGGTCTATTAGATTACTACTGCATGCATGCGGATAACATTAAATGTATATATATATATAAAGATTGATGATAGTTGAGCCAAAATTTGAATGGCTTAATATGGGGGGCAGATATCTGTAAATGGAGACATTTTTCTAAAATTAATTATTTCCCTTTAGAAAAATGCTTTAATAATCAAAGTATTTTGTTAATCTTTTTAGGGCATTAGTAAATATTCCCCACTCAAATTATAACTAATGTCTTTTTGTATTGATACAAACAAAAAAAATTGGAGTAATACAAAAATCTTTTGAACCTAATAAAAAACCATCATCCAATCCATAACATACATATAAATAATGCTAATTATATTTGTTTCTTTTCATTAATTTAATTTCTTTGTTTAAAGATGACATGAATTCCAAGAACCCTGGCTTCCATATCTTTGTTCGGCCTTTTTGCCATGTCTCATACCAAAAAAAAAAAAAAAAAATTATACAAGAAAAAAAAATCAGATTTCTAGAACTATTACAAGTGGATTACACTTCATCTCCTCTAAATACATGTCATGAGTCACGAGTAATGACTTAAATTAAGCACATATAATACAATTATATATATGTTTATATATATACATATTTAATTAATTGGGCAGGCAAAAAAAATGCATGCTTCTGGTGGGATTAATTAGCTAATGACGTCATACTCCAATCCAAATTAGCCACCTAACTAATACACTTATGAACACAGGTTGCATTAAGTTGAGAAATTGAGATCATGGACCTTAATTAAAAAAAATAAACTATATTAATTAATTAATTAATTAAGTGCTGTATGTGTGTATATGTTCCAAAATCACAATAATCTTCAGATATTTGTGATTTAATTATACAAAGTTAGGATGAGCTTCAATTATATATATATAGTTCATAAATGGTTCTATACTTCAAATAATTAAGCATTTTTATGTTATTTTTTTCTTTTATTGATTTAACAATAAACATAATTATTTGGTACCTCTTATTGGTTGACAGCAATGACTAACATATTATATATATATACAATTTTATTTATTTTGAATTTTAAAAATTGTATATAAAAAATAGAAAGAAGAAAAATTCCCAACCGTTTAATTAATTAATTAATTAAGAACAACAAAACCGCCCACAATTCTATAATTAACCTAAGTATATACATTAATTATTTTTTTTCAATAATTCATTGGCAAAGCCAACATTAAAGTTTAATAAATAATGACAATTTGGGTTGGTTTCAAAAAATAAATAATGACAATTTTGGCTTCTTCCACTTGGGTAAATTAAGCAAGCAAATTAATTAATGAAATGAGAAATTAACATCATTGCTTAGTGAAATGATGAAATATAACAGACGGTGTTAGTTGCTCACCTTGCTTAATTTAATTAATTAATTGGGTGATAAGTAGCAATCCATAAAAAATAAAAATATTTTAATTAATGGTACCCATGACCAAAGTTTTTATTTAATTAATTTGGTATTCAACAATCAAAGTAAATTCATCCTTAAAGTAATTAATCAATATCACAGCCATCAAGGGATATGTTGTTGAAAGATTTGTAGTCAACATTACTATACTATTATTATTTTCTTAAGCATGATTACTTTTAAATGCAATATTAGATATTCTATAAATTTATAATTAGTATAATTAACCACCATCAAATTGTTTTAAAATATTTGATTAACATGTAATGGATAGTTAGTTGGGGGAATTATTTAATTGCAAATTTTAGGTTTTTATATATGGAATCAAATTTTTGCCATATGCCGACTCAGTAGTGTAGAAGAAATGGTGATATCCAAGAGATTCCTTAAGGATCTAAACACAATATACTCTTAAATGCATTGTGTCATCTAAGAGATTGAATGCACATTGATGGATTGATGGTCAGAGTGAGGACAACTATTTTTTTTATATCATCATGCATTGCCTCAAAAAGATAGATCCAAGAATTAAAGAACATGCAAATCACATTATAAAACTTAGGTCAATAACATTATGCCATATAAATTGAGTTAGAGTTTATGTTAAAGAAGGGTTTTACTAAACTTCCTACTTGTTGGTTAATTGCTTAATGTTAATAGCATATAAACTCCCAAAAAAAAAATGCAAAGAATAATGTAATTTTTCAAACAGAATTTATTAAATATACTACATTGAAAAGAGGAGGATAGTATAACTTCAACAAAAAAAGCTCTCTACTAAATTCCCACAATTTTTTTTTTTTATTAATTTAAACTAGTTAACTTTTTCTTGGTCATCCATATAATTAATGTAAAATTTTTGTTCTATATTTGAAATTGGATGATTCTAATGATAAATAGTTTGAATTTTTTTTATAAAAAATGTTGAGTTTAACTCTTATATATGGAGAAAATAGAAGTTAAGAGAATTTGTTCTCCTTATAGGTGCATTTTGTTCGAATTTTGAAATAATTGAAACTTTTATAATTATCGAACAATAACAATACATATACTGGACATCGCAGTTATATATATAACTAATACAAATTAATGTAAGATTTTTGTTTTATATTTGAAATTGGATGATTCTAGGGATAAATAGTTTGAATTTTTTTATAAAAAATTTTGAATTTAATTCTTATGTACGAAGAAAATAGATATTAATAAAATTTGTTCTTTCATCTTATTTGAAGCATAAACTAAACATTGGGCACCGCAGTTTAGTATGGATTATAAGTTGTCATAGTTAGGTACTAGCTAACTAGGTAGGTAGAAACTATGGGATTATAATTAATTAAAACTTGAATTTAAATGTGAAATATGGAAGTGGTTATGGCAAGCCTAGCTTTTATATATATATATATTGCAATGTTGGGTTATGAAGATAATGAAATCCAGAAAAATCCACTAAATGTAAAGGTTTCATTTCATTTTAATGCTTAAAAAATTAAGAAAAACTTAATAAAATTTAAATTAATCTAATAATGGAGAATGGAAATTGTCAGCATCAAATTGTTGAGACAAGAAATTAGAAAGACGAAGGAGAGTCATGAATGAAGTCTAAATTTCTGACTCAGCCATGACTATGACTTCCTACCATCAACATGTTGGCCTCCATTTTAATTCATTCATCAATAGCTATATGCCTATGCCATGGCATGATGATGATGATCATCATAGGTTCATTTATGATTTATGACTTTATGCATAACAAAATTTCCATGGTTTGATATTGTGCCCCTTAAATTTGACATTTTTTTTAGTTTATTTTCTCAATGTGCAACCTCATTATGTACATACTTTAACTTGTTAAAAATTAAATATGATTTTTTAGCACAATCAGAATATCTAAATTATATTTATATAAATTAAAATAAAATTATTTAAATGTTTGAACTAATTAAAGAGAGTTTATTTAATTGTCAAAATGATAAATTTATAAATTAAAGGACCAAACTAATAAAACATCTCAAATTAAATATCCGCGGATGTATTAAATCAATCTAATTCCATAAATTTTATATATTCAAATACATAAATTCAAAAATTTAATAATTTTTACATTTTATATATTTATAGTTGCGTAATTAATAAGTATATGATTTATAATTGTTACATTTTAAAATGATTAAATTTGATATTTTCGCAAGGTAACTCATTTTTTTATTCAAAAGTAAGTATTAAACGTTATTTTTTTAATTTAGCAACTTTTTTTATATGTGAATTAAGATAACATTTAGGTTGGAGTTTCACATAATATTGAAAAAGAATTTCTGAAAAAAGAAAAAGAAAAATGTTTTTAAGGCAAAGATGGTGTGGGTCACGGTGGGTCTGAAAAGGGTTTAGCTTTTGGGATCTTCACGAGTAGGGCCCATTAAGAAAGAGAGGAAATGGATGGAGCCACCAGACCAGAAAAAAGTAGACCCATTTTAAAGTGGGTCCCTTCCACGTCAGCTCTTTTTGGGTCTTTGAAATTGCAAAGCCTGGCTTTTGCTCTTTGTCCCATTCAAATACGTCTCTTCTTTTATTTCAATCCCAATGGCTGCTGCCATGTCCTCCTCCAATCTTTTTCTTGACATGATTTTATTTTATTAATTTTTTAGTAAAATAATAATATTTTTTACAAATTTTTGAAAAAATAAATCACATAATTTTACAAATCTATTTTTTTCTATTTTTTAAAATTTTTATTATTTAAAATCAATTGAATTTTTATTAATTTAATTTATTTCGAATAAAATTTTAAAAATAATAAAAAAATTAATAATTTATTTGATGCAATTACATACATTATGATTTAAACTTGAAATTTTCTTAATTAAAAATAGTCTCATACCAACAACAATTGTTGATAAAAACATCTATATCTATATCATTCGTTGTAGAATATGCATATGTATGCATTATATGAATTATTACATCTTCATAAAATTACTATTATTTTATAAAGGGTATGTCCCTAAGTCAGTGTGTGTTTTGTATAGTAAAAAAATTAATTAGTTTTTAATTCATTTTTATTTTTTATTTAAGAGCCAATAACATAATTGAAATCTCATAGAAAAATGA
>CATIWM010217673.1:0-43740 GCA_949671775.1 Mallotus repandus
TTTTTTCATGATGGATGGGTGACATGAATTCATTATGGTGATTGAATCAAGGCAAACCCATAAAGATCCATGGAATGTCATGGATTTAAGTTTTGTATTTGAACGTAGATTTTAGGGTTTATTTTTATTTATTTATTTATTTTTTGTATTTTAATGGTAGTTTCATTGTGTATTTATTTTGGTTTTGGGTTGTATTAATTTTAATTTTAATTTTGTATGTAGATAATTGTAATAGCCCCAATAGTGGGAATATAGTGGAACCCCTTTAATTTTCTGCACTTTAAAATTAATTAGTAAATTAGGTTCAATTTGATAAAATCCTAATTAAAATCAATGATGACAGTAGTTAATTTTAGGTTGCATGTAAATTGAAATTAGGGTTAGAAATCATAGTATGTTTGTTTTGATTTGTTATTTGCTTTTATTTTTATTGTTTGGTCTTGCTTATGTATTTGTGCGTTTTGGGCCCTAAGCCCACACTTAGGTTAAACTCATTAAGAATAGACTTTAAAATTGGTTTTAGGTTTAATTAACTTTTAAAATTAATTTAGGCCCATTAGGTTAATTTAGACTTAGGCCCACCTTTTTAATTGATAAAATTAACTTAGACTTAGCTAGTCAATTAAAGCATTTCTTTTAAAAATAAATAGAATTAAGACTCATTTCATTTAATTAAAATTGATTAGAATTAAGCCCACTAATTTATTTCTTTTTCTCTTTAAAATAAGTAGACTTAGAATTACTTCTTTAGAATTAAAATTGGTAGAATTAGGCTCGCTAATTTAAATTAAAATGTAGGCCCACCTTTAGTTTCATTATACTTTATAAATAAAATATGTAGATTTAGCTAACTTAAATTAAAATCAATGTAGAATAGACTAATTTAAGAACGTTGCGCCTTGTGAATGCATTTTTTATGTGCTCTTTGATGACTAGTTTCCTTGGAGTTAGATGAATGCCAAATTAGGGTTTAAATGAAATTACATGTAATTAGAGAATAAGATAGTAATTCATAAACTAATTTTAAAGAACATGAGACTAAAAGAAGTTGGTATTTTGTACCCAGAATTTCCTGGTTGTGGTGCTAACTTTATTTTAGAGAATCAAGTTATCACCACCTTCGATTTTTCCAGTTATTACCCTAGGTGGCGACTCCTCATCTCCACACTATGTCTTTGTGATATAGTATTGTGTTCCCTGGAGCGCTGAGCTCAAACAGTGTCGCGGTTACAATATACATGGACACGTGCTAAACCCCGCCATCTACAACAAGCATGCAAGAAATAATCAAAATAAGCAAAATAAAAGTGGGGAAAGGGATTAAGGATTACAACCCATGAAAAGCCTATTCTAATAAATACATCCAAATTAAAAATAAAAGAGGGAATTGGGATTAAGGATTACATTGCCTTGAAAAAGTCTATTCTATTAATTACATTAAAATAGGAAAAAGGAAATAAAATAAACCTATTGTAATAATCCTGCAAAAGAAAGGTTACCTTTCACACACATGCAGGCACACATCACATATAGGACAATTTAATTTATTCCATTCATTCACAATTGAAATAATAAATAATGGAATAATTAAACACATAGCAAACAAGGATGTAAGATTTTGGAATTTAGGTCCTTTAATGTGAAGTCATCACTTTTATTATATAAAAATAAGATTTTCATGATGGGATAAATATAAAGAAATTAAAAATGGGAAAATATGCCAATAAAATGACAAAAGTGATAAAAATATTATCCTCACCATAAAAAAATTATTTTTATGATGAAAATAATAAATTTACCAAAGAGAATAATAAAATGACAAGGATAAGAAATGTGTGACAAAATAATAACAATACAAATAAAAGGACAAAAGGATGATAAGAACATTATTTTCACCATAGAGATGGAAACTTTATGATAAAAATAATAAGTTTATCAATGAAAATGATAAAGATGACAAATGTAATAAATATGAAATAAAAGTAATAACAGTGCAAGTGGAAAATTAAAAAAGATGGTAAAAATATTATTTTCACTATAAAAATGGAAACTTTATGATAAAAATAATAAGTTCACCAAAAGGAATAATAAAATGGTAAAAACTCAAATAATATAATAAAAATAAGAAAATGTAGCATTAAAGATAAATAAAGTGGTAAGGATGTCATTTCCACCATAAAAATATCTATTTTATTATAAAATGACAACTTTGCCCCTAAAAGGTACAAAGGCAACAAAAATCATAGAATGCAATAAAAAAAGCAAAAATACAGCGAAAAATATGTAAATAAATTAAAATGACAGCAATAGAAATGTTAAAATGATAAAGATGATAATTTTAGCATAAAAATATAATCTTTATGATAAAAACACCAAATTTATCATAAAAAAAAGGCATAAAAGCAATAAAAATTACAAAAAGCAATAAAAATAAATAAAATGCTAGAATATTAATAAAAATAAATAAAAATTCAGAAATGAATAATTTAAAATGATAAATGTGATATTTTTACCGTAAAAATGTAAGCTTTATAATAAATATACCAAATTTATCATAAAAGGTATAAATGCAATAAAATTTGTAAAAATACCAAAAAATAATAAAATTGTAGAAATAAATACATGAATAAAATAAAAATACAGAAACAAAAATATTAAAATGGTAAAAGTTATATTTTTACCATAAAAATGGAGACTTTATGATAAAAAGGCCATATTTACAATAAATAACATAAATATGAAAAAAATAGTAAAAATGCAATAAAAATGAGAAAAATGCTGAAATATTAACAAAAATAAATAAAAATATTGCAGTATATATAATAAAATTAAAATGATGCAAAAATAATGATAAAAATGGTAACTTTACACTAAAATACCCATTTTTACAAAAATTGAGAAAAAGATGCAAAAATGATAAAAAATGCAAAATGAATGCAAACACTCCCAGATTCAACCCGAACTACCTTCTCCTTCAATATATCTTATTCACAAACTTCAAATCACCACAAAATCACAGCTTTATCCAAAATAATAAATATTTGCAATAAAATGAGTAAGAATGCAAAAATGATGAAAAATGATAGAAATAAGATGGAAAAGATGATAAAAATACAATTTTTAGTTTAAAAATAGATCGGAGATCCTCAAAGGGACAGAGATTTACCCTAGATGCGTGCTTTGTCAAAGCTGTGGTTCAGTTTGGTTTAGGCAGCCTAAACCTAGTGAGAGAATTAGTTTTTAGTTAAGTGTTTGGGTTGAGTGGGTGCTCCAAATGCTTTAGGAGTGAGAGGATGAGAGAAACATTTGTCCAAATAGTAACTCTCTCTAGGATTGTCTACCTCAGAAAATGTGCCACTCTCCTCTTGAAAAGAGAAAAAAACATTTTTTATATTACAACTTTGTGGACCTATGCTCTTGGGTCCATGACCCATACGCGTGGGTCACCTGACCCATATAGGGGCAAATGGGTCATTTTGAATATAGACTGGGTTAAATGACCTACACTTGTAGGTCATCAACCCAAGCTCGTAGGCTAACCTGTTCCCATGGGCTTTTCCCAACTGTTGGTAACTTTTTGGCCCTATTAGTCCTACTTTTGGACTTCAGAATCTTTTGGTATATGTTGGGTTTCTTTCAAGTTTTTTCTCAATCTAAGCACCTGAGAAAACTTCCGAAGGAGTTTCCTCCTGTCTAAGTTACATGAATCCTTCATCATTGGATGTTTGGGGGACCGTCAAAATTTTGGTATCAACAACACCATTTTCACTTGTGTACATAAGTAAAGCAGTAGTGCACCTATTGTAATTGAAATAAAATCACAAAAAGAAGGATGCTTTGATACGAACGAGGTTAACTTGTACCAAACCCGTATTAAATCTTGATAACCTTCCCAATGATCGTTCATAAACCAAGCAAAGGAAAACTCTAATTCCCAACAAGACCCTTAAATAACCTGTACTTAAGAACCTTAACTATAATGAATTAAAGGTTGTTTAATATAAACCTAAGATTAACTAAGTCAATTTAAAGTCTAAATTAAACTAGGTTTGAATGCACCAAGCCTTCACTTGATCAATTCACTAAAGTTCTTTTAAGAGCAAAAGAAAAGGACTTTAACCTCACAAGAATTCAAATTTAATTGATAATAATGTTAAAATTTGTACTATAATACTATAGACTTTATATAGGCATGTAAACTTCCTAATCCTTAAAGGAATAAGTTTCTTACTTATTCCTAAAGACTCCTATAAAGAAAAATACTCAACTAAAGAGGATTCCTTTAAAAATATAACTAATGATAATTAATGACAACTAAACTTTGAAAAGTCAAATTGACAACTCATGACAACTAAGCAAACTGACAACTCATGATAACTAAGCAAACTGACAACTTATAACAACTAAGCATACCAAGTCACATGTCAAGTAGGATGTTGACCATTAACTTTGACTTGTTGACTCTTTGACTTTGACTTTGACTTGTTACCTTTTGACTTTGACTTGGAATATCCTTGAATCTTCTAGAATCTTCTTGAATATTCCTTATTGACTCCAAAATAGAAAAGAAATTCCAAAATTTGTCCAAGCTTTTATACTTGATTATATTATTGTGTAGACTTCTCAACTTGACGTGGATTCAGCCCAAATTAATGCTCTAAGCCAAGCTTTTTCATGCTCTTTAATATGTCCACCATTTTGAATATATAGAACATTAGTTAATGTATAATTTGTCTATGAATCCCTTTTGAGGATCATATCATTCCCTCCCTCTTGAAGATGATTCGTCCTAGAATGATACCCATCTTCCAAAGTTGATAAATTCATAAATCCTCTAGAGTCAAACACAAACTCATTGATTGAAATCCTCTCCTTTTAAATAATGATCCAGAAAATGACTTGAACTTGATTGCATACTTGGAACATAGAACTCATATTCATTAACATGTAAAAATTGAATTCTTATTGCTTTCTTCTATACTTGAAACATGAATATCTCAAGTTCTTCTGGCTTTGAATGGAGACTTCATATATTCCCTTGAAAAAAATAAAATATTGCAGCTCTTTCTCATACTTTATACTAGGAATGAAATCTTCAATGGTATTATTGACATTGTAATGCATTTTAACAACATCATCAAATGGATCTTTTTATGGCTTCAAGGTCTATAAAACAACTTTTAAGATACTAGAAAAAGAAAGATGAAAGTTATTAGTATAATCATGATGAATAACTATCTCGTTATCCTTCATAATGCTTTTAATCTCTAGCTTCTTCTTTTATGAACAAACTTCTAGATTTTCCTTTTCATGGTGCATATACTCTTAATGATCATAAGGTGCACTCTTAATAACTCCGTAACTAGTTAATCCTTCTACAAGTTCACTAGATTGCTTAAAACTTTGTGAACAATCCTTATTAGCTTCAATGACAACAAAATTTTCCTTAAAATCTCTTTCAAAGATCTAGACTTTCTCAGCAATTTCTTTACTAGGTTGAACACACTTGCCATTATCTTCAACTTGTTGTAATATTTCATCGAGGCTTTTTCATTATCTTGCTCCAACACCTCCATAATTTCTTCATCAACTATTTTGTCTTCAAACCCATTGTTCACACTTTCTTCATTCACCAAAACAAGAATGTTGTCATCCTCTTTAATAACTTGATCATCTACATCAATGCATAATTGCTATTTATAGTTCTCACCTTGCTCACTCTTTTCTTTTCTTTCATTTTCATACATTTCCCCTTCCAAACTTTTCCCATATGAAGCTGGATCTCTTCATTTCATTGATTGATGAACAACTCTTCAATTTTTTTCTTTTGAGGTATTGAATTTTGCTCTCTCCTCCTCTATTCTTTTCCTCAACTTTTCTCTCAACCACTTTAATGACTTTAACATTCCTCGAACCTTGTTTATGCCCTTGAAAGTGACTACGCAAATCCCTATAATAATGATTTGACACAAATCTCTTTCGCATAGCAGTCTTCATCTCTTGCCATGTAGAAATAAGTTCTTCTCCATAATGCCTCCTTAAGACCACTAGTTGATTCCACCAAACTAATGCATAGCCCATGAATTCAGTGATTATAAGCTTGACTTTCTTTTCATCAGAGTAGCTATGGCAATTAAACACAAAATCTACCTTCTTTTCCTATACTAGATATGCTTTGGGATCACTTTTGTCATGGAAATTAGGTATCTTAATCTTTACACTCCCAAGGTTATTATCTTGCTTATTATACCTTTGAATGCTCTTATAAATGGACTCATCATCATCATCACGCCATCTCCCTCTACGAACTCGTATTGGTGTGGATTGATTTGTAGTGGCTGTTATGGTATGACTTTGCTCCATCCTACCTATTTTCTCTTGAACCTCTTGATAGTTGTTCATTAATGAACTCATTTGTTCTTGCATCGCCTTCATAAAGAGCTTCCATTTAAAATATTTTTCAGCCTCTTTTGAACCTGACATGTTATAAATAAATAAAAGAAAAAAATTGACAAGTAATACTCCCTCATGTGTTTACACTGAAAGAATGTCACTCAATGCTCGTGTTTCACTCAATTTAGGCTTTTACCCTCTTATAAGCTAACCACTCACCTTTTACCTCTCAGATTCCTTTTTTGTAGTTCTTATAGAACTAAAGTTGCTAATTATCAAATTAAGCTCAATACAAACAAACAAAGAAAAATTTAAACTCAAATTTGATTATAAGAGCTAAAGAAAAATGTAACAAACAAAGAAAATATCCAAACAAGACAAAAATAAGAAAATTTGGAGAAAGTGTTTAAACTACCCAAAATGCAACTTAAGAAGAAGAGTAGACTATTCAGAATTGAAACAAGGCAAAAGGTATTGAATTTAGAATCAAAACAACAAATTGGAATGGTTTTAGGTCGAGTTGAATTCAACTTTGATCAATTCAACTTTTTTATCAAAATTGAAAACTCTTTTTTTCTCTTTTTTTTTCTTTCTCTTTTTTTCTTTCTTTGTTTTGTTTTGTCTTATTTTTTTATATAATAAATACTAAAATGGCCAAATTAAAAAAAAATCAAATTGATATGTATTTGTGATAAATAAGACTCTTAAGATACAAAATAACAAGAGTAGAAACAATTTTTTTTTATTTAAAGATCAGAAACAGAATGGAATATAAAGAAAAGAATGAAATTCACTCAAGACAAAAAAAATTGAATTTGAAAGAAATAATTTTTTTTATTAAATGCAAACAACAAGAAAAGTAAAGATACATACTTGATTAATGAGCCAAAGCTCTGATACCAAATGATACAAACATGGTTAACTTGTACCAAATCCGTATTCAATCTTGATAACCTTACCAAGGATCGTTCATAAACCAAGCAAAGCAAAACTCTAAGTCCTAATAAGACCCTTAAATAACCTATACTTAAGAACCTTAATTACAAAGAATTAAAGGTTGTTAAATATAAACCTAAGATTAACTAAGTCAATTTTAAGTCTAAATTAAACTAGGTTTGAATGCACCAGGCCTTCACTTGATAAATTCACTAAAGTTCTTTTAAGAACAAAAGAAAAGGACTTTAACCTCACAAGCATTCAAATTTAATTACTATAATGCTATAGCCTTTATATAGGCATGTAAACATCCTAATCTTTAAAGGAATAGGTTTCTTACTTATTCCTAAAGACTTCTATAAAGGAAAATCCTTAACTAAAGAGGATTCCTTTAAAAATATGACAACTAATGATAATTAATGACAACTAAACTTTGAAAAGTCAAATTGACAACACATGACAATTAAGCAAAATGACAACTCATGACAACTAAGCATACCAAGTCACATGTCAAGTAGGATGTTGACCATTGACTTTAACTTGTTAACTCTTTGACTTTGACTTGTTGACTTTTCACTTTGACTTGGAATATCCTTGAATCTTCTCAAATCTTCTAAAATATTCTTGAATATTCCTTATTGACTCCAAAATTCGTCCAAGCTTTTGTACTTGATTATATTATTGTGTAGGCATCTCAAATTGAAGTGGATTCAGCCCAAATTAATGCTCCAAGCCAAGATTTTTCATGCTCTTTAATATGTCCAACATTTTGAACATATAGAACATTAGTTAATGTATAATTTGTAGATGAATCCCTTTTGAGGATCATATCATGCTTCATTCACACTCAAGTGAATTGATGAAAGATAATTAGGGCATTCAACAAGAAGTCAAGTCCAAAAAGATAAAGGTTGTAGATCTAACTCAAAAACAAGCAAGGGCTATAATGTTAGATCCAAGAGGAAAATTCAGGCTAAACTAGAAAAGCCCTTATTAGGTCAGACAAATTCTACCTAAGGGTACTGTAAAGGGAATGAGTTTATAGAGCCATTAATTTGAATTGTCTCAGGAAATACTATCCTTGAAAAAAAATGAAAAAATAAGAAAAAATAAAGAAATAAAGTTCGTTAGAAAACATGAAAAGGCTAGTTAGGCAAAAATTAGGACATTCTTGCTATTCAGAAAACCCACAAAGGACTGGCAGGCAAAAATTAGAGAAAAATAAAAAAAGGGATCCCGCTGATTATAAATCCATAAAGGGCTAGTCAAACAAAAATTAGGGAAATAAAAGTGAGAGAAAAATATTTAGTTAAAAATCTGAAATGACTAGCTGATAACAAGATTTCTATCATTTGATGTAATGAATGTAATCATTTTTGCCCAAATGAATGAATAAAGTTGAATTTGAATTTTTTTTTCAAACATTGCATATTTGTCATTAGGGTAAATAACATTTTCCCCCCGTGTTTTATCATATTACACTATTTCATCCCTAACATTTGAAAAAATATTTATTCATCCTTGTATTTTGCCATTCTTGTACTATTTCATCCCCGATAGAGGGACTAATGAGTGTTAAAAAAATAAAATACAAGGATGAATAAATATTTTTTCAAATGTCAGGGATGAAGTAGTGTAATGTTAAAAAACATAGGAGGGAAAATGTAATTTACCCTTGTCCTTATTAAATTGCCTAAGTATTTGAATGGGAAGACAAAACATAATGAAAGCTAAAAATAAGAGCTATGAGATCATTTTTGCATTGCCTCTTCTTATCACCCTCTGTGATTTTAGATGAAAATCCAAGTGGCTCACTAACCTAAATTCCTTTTAGCTCTTATGGATTTGCCTTTTATGTTCAAGGCACGAGATTGCAATTGATGAAGTCGAAAAGATAAAGGATTAATAGGAGCAGTAAGCAAACTAATAGAAAAAGAAAAAAATAATAGAAAAAAGAAAAAAAGAAGAAGAAAAAAGAAGTAAAGAAAAAAATTCAACCCACTACGTTAAAAATCAATAAGGGCGGCTTAAGCAAGAACTAGGGCAAGCCTGCAAGGTTGAAAACCTGCAAGGGCAACTTAGGCAAAAGTTAATGAAAGCTTGCTAGGTTGAAAACCCACAAGGGTGACTTTGGCAAAAGTTAAGCCAAGCCTGCTAGATTGAAAACCCGTAAGGGCGACTTAAGCAAAAGTTAAGGTAAGCCTGCTAAGTTAAAAGCTTGAAAAGGCAGCTTAGGCAAAAATAAAAGGAAAAAGAAAGAAAAAGAAAAAAAGTAAAAAATTTTGGTTGCACATCTAAAGAAAAAGAGAATGCCAGAAAAGCACTGATAAATCCAGTCAGAATAATAGGCATGAGATTGGCTCTATTCTCTAAGAATATTAATGATCCTAGTATCTTATCACCATTTCCATAAAAGAAAACTATAGGAAACCAGGGCCAAAATGTAACTCTGAGGACAAAAAACAAATAAGTCAGTACAACAGTTCTGGGGGCAGAAAATCATAAACTATAAATATATGGATGCATATGCAACAACAGAAGCAAAAGTAAAGTTCAACAGTGCATCAGTTAATCAAAGAGCTCTAGTGTTAAGCCATGGACTCCACTCGCTAGCTTGGTCATCTATCTAAGGAAATTTATGAGGAGCATTAGCACCTGGAGTATCAACAACGAAGCATCCAATGTTCAAATCTGTAAGCTGCTAATGAAGCACCTCATTCTCACGCTACAAGCTATGCACATAACTCTCTTCCATATAAGACTAGTTATAATCATTCATATCATACATATCATGTATACATTTGCATAGTACTTATTCACCAATTGTTTGTAATATGCATAGTAAATAGTCTCTGAGACAAGGTGAGGCCACACAGGTACTCTGCCTGTGTCTGAGGGACATAAAATGTAAATTTTACTAAAATTAGTAATTAGTGTTGCATTTCATATAGATAAATGGTCTACGATACTTACATATGAAGCATCTAAATGAGTGAAAGTAGGAGAAACAAAGCTATCAATGTGAATCTGATGCTTGACGGAATTCTAAAGGGAAGTGATGAGTGTGAGAAATGCATTATTTTGAGCACTCAATGTGTTAAGATTAGGTGTCATTTTAGTTGCATTTGTATTCTTTTGGTTAGTTTTTCTTTAGTTTAAGTGTATGTGTGCATGATTTGTGTGCTATTTTTAGTATTTTTGGTTACTTTTGTGCATGTAGTTATTCAAAGAATAGTAAAGGAAGGATGCATGGGACCTATGATGATTATGGATATGTCCATGGAGCATGCAATATAGAGCATTAAAGGCTAATTCATGGAGAAAATTGGCACACGGCCGTGCGCCTCAATACACACGACTGGTGTTTTATGTGTGTGTAGCCTTTAGAAAAAAATTATTATGTCATTTTTCTATTTTGAACATTTTTGACATTTTTCTTTTTATCATTTTATTTAGAGAGAACAAAGACTAGTTCTTGTTCATGTTGGTTTTAGAGATGGAACATAAGGATCGAAGAACAATAAGCCTTATATTCCTAAAGGGGTCTGTCTAAATATTTGTTATTATTCATTTCTATTTGGTCCTTATTTCAATTCAACCATATGAATATTGCTATTATACCTAAGCCATTAATCTAAATCCATTGGTTGTTGTTGAACTTAATGTCTTCACAGGATTGATCACCCTTTGATTAAATTTACACAATGAAACTTTATTTAGAGATAGGTTCCATTAGATGCAAACAATAACCTATTAGATGCTTTCTTAATTGAGAGATATTAAAGCAACTAATATTGATTAAGGGTTGGAGCTTAAAACCAGGTTAAAGAACATTTAGTAAGTGAGAGCTATAAATCTAAGATGTTAATTTACTTGGTTAATTATGGGTTTATCCAAGAGGAAAGCCTAGCATTTATTAGAAGCCTTCAAATTGGATTAAGGTTAGGCATGGCTTAGGTACTAATTGATCTTAGGAAATGGTTGAATTGGTAATAATAACCCTAGCTCTTTAAATTGATTGCTAATTAATTCAGATATCTTTTGTTTAAATTTAGTTAAATCCAAACTACCATTTTTTATTATTTAAACAAACAAGCAAAATTAGTATTACAATACTCGATTTGCAATCTCAATGGGATGATATTTATTTACTACTTGTATGATTCCGTGCACTTGTAGATAAACACGTCATGTTTTTGGCGCTGTTGCTAAGGATTGCCAAAATTGATATTTTCTAGAATTTTATGTCGTTTGATTTAGACTTTCTTTTAGTTTATGAAGTTATTATGGTTCTAGTTTTTATAGGAACTTGTGTTAGTGTATGGACACAACACGTGGTGCAACTAGACAAAGAGCCTAGTTAATTCCACTTGTTTTAGAGCTTGAAAGGACCGTTCGTAGAAGGAGACTGATAGAAATAGAATGAATGGAGGGGAAGAAGTAAAAGACCCACCTACAGAAGAGCATGTAGCGCAAAATGGACAAAATAGACAAAATGGGCAGAATGGCTGAAGAACTGTGAGGGACTTTGTGAGTCCCAATGTCTAAGGTGATCAAAACACGATTGCGAGGCTAACGTTTATAGTAAAAAATTTTGAAATTAATCCTATCATGATCTAAATGATCCAGAATTCATAGTTTAGTGGATTAACATATGAGGATCCAATTGGTCACATGACCTAATTTTTAGAGCATTGCTCCACTTTTAAGATGAATAGAATGCAGCCTGAAGCAATTTGGTTTATCCTTTTTAATTTTCTTTGATGGATAAAGCCAAAAGGTGCTTTAGAAGCTTGCTACCCAACTCCATAAACACATGGAAAGAGCTTTACATAGCTTTCTTCAACAAGCACTTTCCACCAACTAAAGTACTCAAAATAAAAAATGAGATCAACCATTTTTATCAAAGGGAGGATGAGAGCTTCTATAAATGTTGGGATAGGTTTAAGGATCTTCAGAGATAGAGTCCACCACAGTTAATTCCTTCATGGGATTTGGTATAGTCTTTTTACAAAGGAGTTAACTCTACAGTCAAAGTGAGCATAGATGCCTCAGCTAGAGGAACTATCATGTCCAAGACTCCTAAAGATGCCCTGGAACTTTTTGTAAAAATGGCTAACACACAAAGCCTCTAGTCTAATGAGAGGCTATTCTAAAGAGAGGTGGAACAATTAAAGTTTATAGCTTAACAATGCTAAATGCAAAGATTGATGCCTTATCTAAGAGAATGGACAAGATGCGTGCTAATGCAATTTCTAACTTGTCTTCTTCTTGTGAATTGTGTCAGGGTGGTCATCCAACTATTGAATGTCAAATGATGCAAGGACTATCAATGGAGAATTTGAACTATGTGAACAACTTCAAAGGACAAAAGAACTAAGTGCATGGCAACACCTACAATCCAAGTTGGAGAAATTATCCTAATTTCTCCTGAAGCAATTAAGGAAATAACCAGTGGAGGCCACAAGCACCACCAGGTTTTAGAAGGCAGAATGCACAACATCACCAACCTAATTTTCAACATTAAAAAGGTTCATCTTCAAGGACCTCTTTAGAGAGCAAGTTGAAGAAGTTCATGGATGTGATGTCTACAAAAATTAAAGAACAAGATGAGGCCACAAAGAGGTTAGAGGGCAGATTTGAGCAAATGTACGAGGTACACTCAGATCATGTTCAAGAATCACTCTTCTTCCATCCATAATTTAGAGGTGCAAATAGGGCAATTGGCAAACTCTTTGTCAATGAGGAATTAAGGTTCTTTGCCAAGAAACAATGAAAAGAATCCAAAGGAGCAATTGAAGGCTATTACCTTGAGAAGTAGAATAGAAATTCAAAGAACAAAATAAAATGTGGAATATAAGAAAGAAAAGGAAAAGGAAGAGGAGAAAGAATAAGTAGATCAGTATGCAAAATTTTTAGAAAGGTTTAAGGCACTCCACATCAACACCACCACCAGTGAAGCCTTATAAACCTCCAGTTCTTTATCCCCAAAGATTAAAGAAACAAGAGCATGATCATCAATATGCAAAATTTTTGGAGAGGTTTAAGGCACTCCACATCAATATGCCTCTTATGGAATGCCTTTCTTAGATGCCAACGTATGTCAAGTTTCTAAAGGAGCTAATTTCCAACAAAAAGAAGTTACAGGAGTATAAGACAATCACACTCATAAAGGAGTGTAGTGCAATCATCTAGAATAAACTTCCTTTAAAAAGGAAGCATCTAGGGAGTCTAATTATTCCATGTTCTGTTGGAAATTTAAATTTTCAAAGAGCTTTATATGATTCAGGCACTTTAATTAATCTTAAACCTTTGTCTATTTGCAAGAAATTGGGGTTAGGTGAAGTAAAAGCCAAAAATATCTGATTACAACTTATAGATAGGATAGTGAAGGAACTAGAAGGCATAGTGGAAGATGTACTAGTAGGGTTGGAAAATTTATTTTTCCAGTTAATTTTATAGTCCTTGATTTTGAAGAGGATGGGAGGTTCCATTAATCCTTGGTATGCCTTTTATCTACACTGTAAGAGTGATCATTGATGTATATGATGGAACTCTCATATTAAGAGTGGGGGATGAAAACTGCAAGTTTAATGTCTATCAAATTATGAAGTATCCCTATGATGAGGATTTTTGTATACGAGTTGATGTTATTGATGAACGTGTGAGTGAAGTCCAATGAAGGAGGATGGCAAAGTCTATGGAAATTGAGAACATTGAGAAGTGTTTTAAGGTACAATCCTCTCAAGATGAAATACACCTTAAATGCCAATGCCACATACCACATATACAATTACCGAACACTGAACCCACACCACCCTCAATCATAAAACCACCAAAACTAGACTTGAAACCTTTACTCTAATATTTGAGGTACACTTTTCTGGGAGAAGATCAAATAATACATGTGATTATATCCTTTAAACTTAACAAAGATCACGAGGATTTTATAGTGGACATGCTGAAGAGGAGAATAAAATCAATTAGTTGGCAGATTTCTGACATAAGGGGTATGAGTCCTTATTGCATGCATAAAATTTTAATGGAGGACATACACAAGCTAGCTTTGAAATGTAGAGGAGGCTCAACCAAAACATGCAAGAAGTGGTGAAGAAAGAAGTAGTCAAGCTTCTTGATGTAGGGATCATTTACCCGATCTCAGATAATTCATAGTTGAGCCTGATTCAGTGTGTACCAAAGAAGGGTGGAATAACCTTTGTGAAAAATGAGGTAGGGGAGTTTATTCCTATAAGAGTTGTAAGTGTATGGAGAGTGTGCATTGATTATAGAAAGTTGAATGCATCCACAAGAAAAGACCACTTCCCTTTACCTTTCATTGATCAAATGTTGGAGCGGATAACAGGACATGCTTTTTATTATTTTCTAGATGGGTACTCAGGGTACAATCATATTGCAATAGCTCTTACAACATTCTAGAGATGTATGATTGCTATATTCGCAGATTTGGTAGAGGACATCATGGATGTTTTCATTAATGACTTTTAAGTCTATGGAAACTCATTTGAGGGATGTCTAAACAATTTGGAGCAAGTTCTTGCACGCTATGAGGAACAAACTTGATGTTGAGTTGGGAAAAGTGTCATTTCATGGTAGATGAAGGAATTGTTCTTAGACACAAAATTTCAGCTCAAGGCATTAAATTTGACAAAGCAGAGGTGGAGGTAATTGAGAAGCTGCATTACCCCATAAATATAAAGGGTGTTAGAAGTTTTCTTGGTCATACAGGCTTCCATAGGCGATTCATTTGAGATTTTTCAAAAATCTCAAAACCCCTTTGTAATTTACTTGAAAAGGGTTCACCTTTTGATTTTACTGATGAGTGTAAATTGGATTACGATAGTTTAAAGGAAGCCTTTATCTCAGATCCTACAGTGATTGCACTGGATTGGAGTTTACCATTCGAGTTGATGTGTAATGCTAGTGATCACACAATAAAAGTGGTGTTAGGCCAAAGAAAGGAGAACAAACTGCATGTGATCTACTATGCAAGTTGGAAATTGATTGACACACAACTGACTTATGCTAATATAGAAAAGGAGATATTTGCTGTCATTTTTGCTTTTGACAAGTTCTGATCCTATCTCTTTGGCCCTAAGGTGATTATGTACACAGATCATGTAGCATTAAAGTACCTGATGAACATCCTCCAAACTAAGGCTCATTAAATAGGTGCTTTTATTGCAAGAGTTTGACATTGAGATTAGAGACAAGAAAGGCTCTGAAATGTAATAGCTAATCATCTTTCGAGAAAAGGACAGTCAAGAGCCTATTAAGGAGCTATTTATGGATAAGATGCTTTTGGCTATATCAATCATGGGTGCTCTGTGGTTCACTAATATAGCAAATTTCTTGTCAAGAGGAGTAATATAAAAATAGTTCACTCCTCAATAAAAGAAAAAGTTATTTTGTGACTCTAAATTCTACATTTAGGATGAGCCATATTTGTAGAAATTGTGTAATGATGGCATGGTAAGGAGATGTATAGCAAATGAAGAAGTTGGGTCAATCTTGC
This sequence comes from Mallotus repandus, assembly GCA_949671775.1. NCBI lineage: Eukaryota > Viridiplantae > Streptophyta > Magnoliopsida > Malpighiales > Euphorbiaceae > Mallotus > Mallotus repandus. The sequence continues at coordinate 15,863 of CATIWM010217673.1, forward strand.
AACATTGTCATAGGAATGTCAATGGTGGCAATTTTAGACCACAGAGAATAGCTGCTGAGGTCCTTGAAGCAGGGTTCTATTGGCATACACTTTTTCAAGATGCTAGAGATTTTATGATGAGTTGTGATGCATGTTAAAGGAGTGGAAACATTTCGAAGGAGGATGAAATGCTTCAATATGGAATTTTAGAGGGTGAAATATTTGATGTATGAGGCATTGATTTTATGGGGTCATTTCCTTTATCTGAGGGTAACAAGTACATTCTTGTTTGTGTGCCTTATGTTTTCAAATGGATAGAAGCTCAAGCATGCTCAGTAAATGATGCAAGAGTTGTTTGTAAGTTCTTAAAGAAGTTGTTCTCTCGATTTGGTATGCCTAGAGTGATCATAAGTGATGGGGGAACACATTTTTGCAACAAAAACATGGAAACCTTGTTGGCTAGATATGGGGTGAAGCGTAGAGTAACTACACCTTATCACCCTCAAACAAGTGGACAAGTTGAGGTTAGTAATAGGGAGTTGAAGAAAATCTTGGAAAGGACAATGAGCAAGTCAAGAAAAGAATGGGTAAGGAAGCTTGACGATGATTTGTAGGCATATAGAACAACTTACAAAACACCTATTGTGATGTCTCCTTTTAGGTTGGTTTATGGCAAAGCATGTCATCTTCCTGTTGAGCTAGAGCACAAGGCCTATTGGGTGGTGAAAGCCTTGAAGTTTGATTTTAAGAAGGCAGCTGAGAAGAGATTGCTCTAGATGAGTGAACTTAAGGAGATTAGAGAGGTTGCCTATAAGAATTTAAAGATTTACAAGGAATGCACAAAGAGATGGCATGATGCAAAAATTAGAGTAAATAAATTTAAGAAAGGGGATCAAGTGTTGCTTTTCAATTCAAGGCTCAGATTATTTCCTAAAAATTTGAAGAGTAGATGGTCAAAAACATTTACAATGACTCATTCATATCCTTATAGAGCAATGGAATTGCACAACACAAGAGGAGAAAGATTCAAAGTGAATGGATAGATAATGAAGTTGTACCATGTAAGCACATTGGAGGATTTCGGTCAAGTTGCATACTTGAGGGAGTCAATTGAGTGATCAACATGGCGGTCTAGCTTATGGACCCTTAAAAGAGCGCTTCTTGGGGGCTCAACCAAGATTTTTTTTTGATTTTGTTTTATTTTAATAATTTCTTTTATGTTTTCAAAAGTTTATTTTAATTATATTTTTTATGTTTGTTTCTTTTATGATTTTAGGAAGTGAAGGAAAGAAGGAGCTCTAGAAGAGGTTTTATAAGTTTAAGTGGTGTGGAATGTTGCTCAGTTTGATGTACAAGTCATTTATGAGATGCATTGTTTGAATATGTTGTGAATCATGCTTTGTGATGCATTTTTCATGAAGAGAAAGTCCAAGTTCATGTCACGCGATCATGGACATTTGGCACATGGTCGTGTGTCTTATGGTGTCATAATTTGACTTCTACAGGTCACACGGCCATGCACATTTTCCACATGGTCATGTGCCTTACATAGTCAAAATTTTATGTAAGCAAGTCACATAGTCGTGAGTCTCGATGCACACGGCCTTGCGGCTACTGCTATCCCACTTTTAGAAAAGACACGAAATTGATTTTTAGTGGAGCCTTTTCCATTTCCCAATGTCCCCACTTCCCCAAAAACCTAGGGCTTCTCAATTTAACCATCTTTCCCACTTCCTAAACCGTAGAAAATAAAAACTTTGACTACTTTACCCAATTCCAACAACCTTTCCCAATTCCCTACTACACCACCTTCTCTATTTAAACACCCACTTCCACACTTCTTCCTCATATTCACTTACCCTTCACTCATTCACATCCTTCTCTACTACTCACATTATCTCAATATTTCATCTCCTTCATATAACCATGGAAAGAGAGCAAAGGAGGAAAAGTATTACAGAGAAGAAGTCTGCTCCTCCTCCAAAGAGAACTAGGCTTGGTGGAAGCTCTAACAATCCGGGTGGTGCTAGTGAAGAAAGAATGGTAAAACCTTTCCCTAATCAAATCCAATTTAGGCATGATGGGCATAGGAATAAGTTTGAGCAAATGATGAGTAGAAATATTGTGCCTAATAGGTATGTTAGTGCTACCTCATTAACTGAAATTGGGTTGCTAGATGAGGTTTTGTTGTATGTCAATAGGATGGGTTGGAATGATTTTTTCATGATGCAAAGTCTCTTTTATGCTATACCCACTTGCGAGTTTCTCTATTCATTTAACTTTAATGGCTACACTCTTATGTTTAATTTTTGTTCAGGAAATGAAGAACATAATTTAGGATTGTTTGCACTTAATGATGTATTTCATTTTCCCAAGAATGAAGATGCTAATGTTGAGTATGATAGACATGAGTTTTACAGAGAAATAACCGGGGAAAGAGGAGTTTTCTATGAGGCTAGGTTGGCAAAAGAATCCCAGATTTGATCGCTTGCTTTGAAATATTTGCATAGGCTCATGGCCCATTCCTTGTTTCTAAGAAAAGAAGGGGATTCCATGGTCACTACCACCGAGCTGAACATTTTATATTGCATGGTTAATGATAGAAAAATTGATGTATGTCATGATTTAGTTGGGAAATTGAGAGATGTGGCTATAAAAGTGACTAGGACTATCAAAGTTGGGGGACTTGTAACCACCATAACTACCTACCTAAGCTTTGACACTGAAAACATGCCATTTGAGAAGGTGAAGGGTCATCACTTCATTAACACTAGCATGATGGAAGCTATGGATTTGGTTAGAGTTTATCATAGGAGGAGAGCTTTCCTTATTCAACCCGAACCTCCGAAAGCACTATAAGAAGAGGAGGAGGAGGAGGAGGAAGATCAAGATGCTACTCTTAATGATGTCATTAAGAGGTTAGATAACTTGGAGTTGCAAGTTGGAGTGATAGACTCAAATGTAGGCGAGCTGAATTTAGAAGTTGAAAGAATGGGTCTCACTTCAAGGCAAATGAACCATACATTGAGCATGATCAACCATAATTTGAATGCCTACTTTAGCTCATAGAACTTTGTTCCTCCCCCATTCCCACATGATGAAGAAATAGAAGAAGAAGAATCCTCATCCGAGGGTGAAGGGGAAGAGTGAAGCCTTTGTTATTAATATTGTTTGGTTCTAGCTTGAATGTTTGTTTTATGTTGTTTTTAATTTTGTGTTTTGTTGAACAATGTGTTCTTATGTTTATTTTCATTTTGCTATTTTAAGAAGTTAAAGTTTGTTCTTGTTTAAGTTGTGTAAGAATTTTTATTTTGTTAATGTTAAATGTTCTTATTCCCTATTTAATTTCTCTTTGGTACTTATACAATGAGTTTATGATGATTACCATATGATATGTGTTGTCAAACAGGTTGGTAGAGGATGAAAAATTCAGATAAATGGCATTTTAAGTCCAAATTCGTACTTAGGCAAGGTCGTGCATCTCGATGCACATAGTCGTGTGACCTGATGGTGTTGAATTTCCATTCTTAAATGGTACATGGCCGTGCATATTGATGAACATGACCATGTGACATGACAGTTAGAGGCAACCCAAATTTTTGGCTTACCATTTTTTTCATATGCTCATGCAATGAGGACATTGCACATTTTAAGTATGGGGGAGGAATTAATTTTTTTTTTAATTTTAAATTTCTTTGTTAATCTTTGATTTAATTTTAAATTTTGTTTCCTATTTTAAATTTTGATTGTTAATTTTTGATTTTTGATTTTATTTTATTTTTATTTGAGTTTCCTTGTTAAATTGGGATTTTAGGTGAGCTTAAGTTCCTTTTTAATTCTTGATTCCTATTTTATAAAGGAAATTTTGACTTGCTAATTTTTATTTTATGTAAAAAAATTTTAAATTTATTTCTTTTCCATTTTGTTTTAGGAATAGAATCCTTTGTATCATATACCCCTTTTTCTTATTTAAACCCTTCTTTTCTTTTATTTTGTTTTTTTTTTTGTTATTTTCATTCTCTTGTGTTGCTTTATTTTTATTAAGTACTAACATTGTTATGATGGCTAGAACAAAAACTCAATTCCAAGGAAGGAGGCTTATGATGGCAAGGGTAAGTCCAAAGACATAAGGAACGATTATGAAGCTTTCTTTGCCATCTATTTTGAAGAGGAAGGTAGAGATTTTGCTCCTTAGTCAAGAGAAATTTCAGCAATCCAAAATACTTTGATGATGAGGTACTTTTGAACATGGGAACCATAGATGTTTTTTACAATAAATTTGGTTGGTCTAAATTGGTTACAGCCTAGCATGATTTATTCTTTGAGCTAAGAATATAATTTTACACCACATTTAAGATTCTGGATGCAAATCAATGGGTCTTTTCATGTAGGTTCTTTGGGAAGGAATAATATTTCAATTATGAAATCATGTCTAATATCTTTAGTTTTCCTGAAGGAGGTATTTGTCAACCTCCATTGGATTATAATATGAGTAGTTTTTAGCATGAAATCACTGGAGGTGATAGAGTCTATGAAGGTCAAGTGATGACCAATGGTTTGATTGAAGAACACTCATATTTAATTCTGCATAAGTTCATGTCACACATAATTTTTGGAAGAAAGGATAGCACTAGGGTTTTTTCGGATGAATTATTTGTGTTATAGTGCTTGAAGACTAACACAAAAGTATGTAATACATACTTTGTTTTATGTTCTATGTGGCGTGTTATGCAGGCTAGGAAAGTATTATTGTCAATGGGGCATATTGTCACTGGTTTGGCATTGTATTTTGCTCCATTCAAATTTTCCAAACATCAATTGGAGCCACTGGAAGCTAAATCCCCAAATAAAGACTACTTTGTTCAGGCTGAAATCATCACAGAATTCAATGAGTTTCACGATGTCACTTCAAGGAGGTGCTATTTGTTGCATCAAGCGGTGATGCAACATGGTGAAGTCCCTTTGCCTCCTAACACAATGGAGGAATAAACTAATGAAAGTGAGAACCAAGCAAGGAAGAGAGGGAACATCGAATGTTAGAGTGATGGAATCATGGAAATGATCAAAGAGCTAATGGACATCTCTAACAATAGGATTGGGAACATGATCATGGATTTGTCTAATGACGTGGACAAGTTTCAGAGGCATTGTGAAGTGAGGGCTAAAAGGTTACAAGCTCAAATAAATGAAATCTTTCGCATACTCTCTCAAAGCAAAAGATCTAAGATGAGTAATAAGGTAGTAAAGAATGTCATTATTGTTCCATACACTTCCCCACCAAGCGCATCAAAATGAGGGAAGTACACTGTTCTTTAGTTTTTATTTTGTTTTGTTTTATTTTATTTTATTTTCATGTTTGTTTTTTTGTTTGTTTGTTTGTTTTTCTTTAGAGCAATGCATGTTTGAGTTTAATTTTTATGTTGGTCATGCATTACTCTCACACTTGAATTGTTGCAACCTATTCACATATAGAGTCTTATTCATCAATTTTAGTTTTCTTGAAGAAATATTTTAATCTTCATTTAAGGATTGGTTTAGACTTTTCAATTGGGAGAGTAATTTTTGGTTAGGAATTTTTAAATTTTAATGAACTTAATGCTTACTTTTCTATTGAACAAATGAATTTAGATGTTTGATGCCTGAGAAAACTGTTTGTGAGTAGGAATTTGAAGTTAACTTTAGAGTGGTTAAATTATCATGCATGTTTGTTTATTTTCTTCTAAAAAATAAAAAAATAAAAAATCAATCAATAAAACAATGAGATGGAGCATAAAATGCACTCATTTGGAGCTCAATTTGAAAATAATATCTTTAAAATGCTCCTTCTACTATAATGTTCTTTATAGAGTAAGAGTATCCAAAGGACCCTTTTTGGAGGTATCCACGCTGAGTAGCGTAGGAAAGGTGGGGGATACTGAGAGTGGGAAGACTTTGATTGAATAAAAGGTTTTTTAAGAACAATATATGTGCTAAATTTTTAACTCCCTATTTGTTGGCATGATTTCTATTACTTCCATTTTTCTTAGGTGTCAATTGTTTGCTTTCATGATTTTAATAGAAAAGTATGCTCTTAACACGATAACAATACATTCTTGACCTCGGATTATTATTTTAATTTTGAGTTTATAAGCCTTTTTTTAAAGGAAGAATGAGGTAGTTAGTCAAGTTAAAGCTAGTTAATGAGCATGATTCTTTAGGTGAATATGTGTATTCGAGCTTTGCTTAAGGACAAGCAAATATTCAAGTGTGGGGGAATTTGATAAGTATGAGAAATGCATTATTTAAGCACTCAATGTGTTAGGATTAGGTGTCATTTTAGTTGCATTTGTATTCTTTTGTTTAGTTTAAGTGTATGTGTGCATGATTTGTGTGTGTGTGTGTTTATTTTTAGTATTTTTAGCTTATTTTTGGTTACTTTTATGCATGTAGTTATTCAAAGAACAGTAAAGGAAAGATGCATGGGGCCTATGATGATTATGGAAGTGTCCATGGATCATGCAATAGAGCATTAAAGGCTTATTTGAGAGGAGAAAATTGGCACACAGTCGTACGCCTCAACACACACAGTGTGCACTGCTGACAGCAAATTCAAATTTGAATTTTAATTGTTGATTTTGGGGGATTTAATGAAGATTTTGAAAGGAAACAATCAAGAGGCTGGAGTTTTATGTGTTTGTAGCCTCCAGAAATAAATTATTATGTCATTTTTCTATTTCAGACATTTTTGACAGTTTTCTTTTTATCATTTTGTTTAGAGAGAACAAAGACTAGTTCTTGTCCATATTGGCTTTTGAGATGGAACATAAAGATTGAAGAACAATAAGCCTTTTATTGCTAAGGAGGTTTTTCTAAATATTTATTATTATTCATTTCTATTTGGATTAATGACGATGTTTATTTTCTTATATTCTTCTTCTTTGGCTCTTATTATCAATATGAGTAACTAAGTTCTTTGTTAAGGTTCTTATTTCAATTCAACCATGTGAATATTGTAATTATAACTGAGCCATTAATCTAAATCCATTGGTTATTATTGAACTTAATGTCTTCATAGGACTGATCACTGTCATACATCGAATTTTGACTATCCCCAAAAAGGTCCAATGATGAAAATATCTCCCTAAACATGACAAGTGTCAGTTCATTTGTATCACCTCTGAAGCATGTTGAGAATTTGAAAAGCCCAAACCAAGAAAAATCGGCTACCGAATCATTAAGTCGTACCCCAATTTTACGAATTATGAATTATCGAAATGATAAGTAGCTCATTTCGAGCAACTGTCACTTAAAATGTGCAACTCGTCAGACCGGTGTTCATCTCATAAGACCGGAGTGCAACTTTGTGAAAATCAAAAGTTGATTTTGACAAAACAGACATAAAAAATGTGTATGTAAGCCCTAAACACTTCCGAAAGTGACCTTGGAATAGTGTGCATAATCCTGAGAAGTAGTACGTAAGCAAATTTATAGCGCGTGTTGGAAGTTGATTTTGAAAAAATGGACATCGAAACACGTCCGAAAGGTTCAAAAATCCTAAAAAGCATTATAAAATAGCGCAAACGGAGCCCAGGAAGGCCACGTGACATGCGCATGAGCGCGTGATCACACCCCCCGATACGCGTGCACACACGCACCTTGGGACGCACGATCACGTATTTTTAACATGTTTCCCTATAAATAGGGGTATCTACCTCCCATTTCAATAACAGCAAGAGCTAGAGAGAAAAAGGCAAGAGCCAAAAAGTAAACACACACATTGAAACACTGTAGAATTAAAGACTTAGGAGTCCCAATTCACACACTTTTAGCCCTCTTTCTAAATTTTTCGTAGGATTTTTAGACCACTTTTGAACCAAACCCAAACACATCTTTGTCAAAGCACGCTTCAAAGGTATATGAATTTACATTACACATGCCATTTTCAACCTCTCGACGAGGATAGCTTGAAAATCCAATGAAGCTAAAGCTTCAAAAACTCAAAAACTAGCTCAGTCGAATTTGAGGACAAAACAATCACTTTTGCACATTTATTTTACTATCTTGCATTTTACTTTATCGCCACCAGCTATTGAGAATTGTGATTGTGTGATGATACTGGCTATTTGTATACTAATTGAATAATCTCTGCTTTGCTTTGTTTTTCATTTTACATAAATATACATCCAATAAACATGAAAGCTTACTTATCTAAGCTAAAGCTTGAATTTCATAGTCCAATGATGCGATCATCATTATTTATTATTTATCTTATCATTTAGAAATGCTTTATAATAATTCCTGCAAGAGTATGAACTACGTGCATCTATTTGATCATTCATGATGTATCAATCATCTTTATTTTGCTTACATGCTATTCGAATGGATGAATAGATGGAATCATACATAGTTGTGTTAACCTCTATCTTGCAGGTGGTTTCTAGATTAGGACTATATTTACATTTCTGCAATCTTCTTTTCCTTTTTCAAATGTATTTACTAGGAAAGCCTCGTAAATAATTATATTGAATTGCTCATACTTTCTGTTATTATCAATATGCTTGTGTGAAGTTGTATATATCAATTGTCATTACTAAAACTAGGGTGCTACGGTAGCCATATATTGAGTATTATAATGAGAAATAGTCAAAAAGTAAATGAGATCTCCGGGGCTCAGAATCTCTGCTAAGGATGATACTAGTTGAGTGACCCAATGTTGTCCCTTTCACATTTTCCTGGTTTTCTAAAAACTAGGTAGAGACTCCAAGCAAAAAGTGTCTCGCATCCCCCCGGCACCAACCATTTGTCCCTGTCCTGTCCCATCCGGCAAAGTTGCCATGTCCCACGAAATCAAAAAAATGTCCCAACCTCTGATACCACACAAAAAAATGTCGTTCATAGTGGTAACTCCACTGGGGACTCTGGTTAGAGAGATTAATTTGAAAATGACTATTTCTCGTTACTTAAAACTCAATCATATGGAGCCCTTCACCATTTCATTTGCACTACACAATCACACGTGCACTCTTGGTCCCTATGAGCCAATAATGATGGAAAGTGATCCACTATGGTTCCACACGAGTCATAAGGTGACCGATTCATATTTGTCACCTTTAGCCTCTACTCGCGGTTTCATTGGACTCATCTGACAAAGAGTCTGTGACCCAAGTCCTTAAGAGGGGTGACCTGAGTTATCAAAAGAATGCTAGGCTCACTGACCGGAGTCTGTAACCCTAGTCATGAGGGGGGGGCATTCTCTCCAAAGGAGCCCTTAGCCTTATACTCTCGACTCAGCCCATGTAAATAAACTAATAGTAATCTTCATTAGGATCCCACCGAGCTTTGCATGATAGCCCTGATGCTGTCCATTGACCTGACATTCACAAATGTTATGACGTTTTTAGTTTCCATCATCGATTGGCGTCATTACATTTGTTCTCAGAAACTGCTCACACTTAGACTATGTGATCCTTATTTACCTTGCATAAGCCCGATGTGCAAGGACTGATAAGAATCATTCACCTCAGTATGAATAGCCTATGAGAACCAATAAATAGTGACATCTTTCAATGATAGAACCTACGAGTGTCATCCATTTATCCTTATCAGATCAAAGAGATGGGTTAGGAATTCGAATAGATTACAGACATTTATGTTGAAAGAATCAAATCATAAACTCTTGAACAATACTTTCATGCCTCTTGGTAAATGTATCGAATATCAATATGGGAACATAAAACTAAACACCTTCTGTTGACTATAGCCCTTACACACGCAGACGTGTAAGGACTATAGACGCCATTTATGGCCCAACGACTAGTCCTCACATTGATATTATACACTTATCTTGAGTGCATTTGAGCATCATTTCTTAGTTTACCTCTTAATTCTCATCAATACAAATTGAAACATACTAGTTTTAGAGTGAAACATACTAGTTTTAGAGTAAAACCATAGTCCCCTGCTAACTATTGGGTCAAAACCCACCTAGGAAAGAGATTCAATAACCTCGTGGAGTGATAAGGTTGGAAGCGAGAGCTTGCTTGTGATTGGTTTGTTCCTTGTGTAGGAAAAGCTAACAATCTCTTACATAAATCACGCTTACATGACATACATAAAGACAACATATACTAACCATGTTTTTTTGCAGCCATCTACATCCATCATAATAAGACTATGCATAAGCACGTCATGCATACATGCTAATCGTATTCTTTTGGAGGCACATCCCATGCATGCATCATTCATCATTTGTTTATTCTATCTCACTAATGTGCAATAACTAAGATCTCAACATAGGTGATTTAGAAGACACTTCATGTCAACAATTCAAGGATAAGCTGAAAGAGGGGATTCAGAAATTGCTTACTGATGGCACCATAACAGAAATCCTCCAAGCCCAAATCAAAGCCACTAATGTTCAAATCAGAAACTCCTAAGAGGGAAACTGTACTGCTACTCCTATAAACAAAGCAACTGCATCTGTCCACCTATGAGCAAACAGAGGAAAGGGTGTCCTTTATACTCCTATACAGATTGAAGATGATGATGAGTATTACTGTGCCTTTAAAACACCTCAATAACAAGCTGCTAAAATTGCTGACTTGACCAAACCTGAATCAGCAGGGGAGGCTAAACTGTTAGCGAACAGGATGGTTCAATTGGAATTTGCCTTCAAAGACAAGGGATCTCATGAATCCAAAAGCTTTACTGATTTAGCTCTGTTCAAAGATGAACCGCTTCGTGATGATTTCAAATTACAAAACTTTGCCAAGTTTGATGGAACTGGGGATCCAAGGGTCCATTTAAGGCAATATGCCACCTCATGGCTACTACTAAGCAAAATCACAGATTGTATGATTCTTCTTCACGTCACTAGAAGAAGGACCAATAGCATGGTTCTTTGACTTTGAGGATGAAATCAAGAGTGATTGGTTACTGTTGACTCAGAAATTCATCAAGCAGTAAAAATGCAACACTCAGTTGCATATAACTCGCAGAGATCTGGAAACTATGAAAGAGAAGTGTGGTGAATATTTCTTTGATTATGTCGTATGATGGCGAGCCAAAGCTTTCAAGATGAGAAATCGTCCTCCGGAGGATGAGTAGATAGAATTGATAATCAAAGGGTTAGTACCCCATTTCAGAAAATAGATGATCTTTGGCCATTACCCTGATTTTTGAGCACTTCATTAAGCTGGATTTAGAATCAAAGATGAGGAAATGCAACAACCCAAAAACACTTTCCACCGAACCACTCAAACCAGCACTCAAAATCAAAACACCTTCATCTAACTGCTGAGATAACAAAATTCAACCAGACATCTTCAACCCACCATCTGTCAATGTCATCAACAAACCACCCAGAAGATTTTCCAACTTCAACCTCCCACTATCCAAGGTCTTCCAAAGACTTTAGCAAAAAGAAACTCCTACGACTACGAGAACCAAAAGCACTACTAAATCCTTTACCTCCTTATATTAACTAGAACCTATTTTGCCACTTCCATCAAATGCCTGACAATGCCACTAACACTTGTAGAACTCCAAAAAAAGCAATCCAAGACCTCATTGACTAAGGAAAGATTGATGATCCTGAAAGATGACCCAATGTCAAAACCAAGCCCCTTTCAAATTACTAAGCCATGCCTCCACCAACAATCAACACAATCTCATTTGGCTTACTTGAAACCTTTACTAAACAATCAATCCAAGCCATTCAGGAAACCTCAGAAGAACAAGAAGCCAGAGCAAAAAAAAAAGAATTATTAATGGTCTTAGAAGATGAACTCCTAAGTCTGATTCATGACTATTATGACTCCAGTGAAGATGAATGAGACACTTCCACATTTGAATATATTTCAATTTCTCGAGCATTCACTCCTCACTTGATGATGTATAGGAGAGCTAGAGATGTAGCATTTCCCATGAATGGCAAAGTTATTGACTACCCTTATCCATATGAAATAGATGAAAGCCTCAAAGTTGAGCAAAACAAACCGAAAGATCTACTAGGCCAACCATATGGAAAATTTGAATACAAAATCAAGTACAGTGCACCTTCAATAGCTCATGTCCTTCTAGAGGATATAGTGTCCTCATGATGGGGAGAATAGTTTGATAAAGAAGATAGAAAGACTGCAACTGTCCAGTCTCCAAACCTACAAGTCATGGGAATTGAAATCTGGTACAACTCTAATGAAGTTTAAAAAGGCACAAATACCCAGTAACATGATGACTCTGAGATCATTGTCTGGAACAAGGGCAATAATGTTAAAGCAACCAGTCAAAAGACACCACATAGCAAGAAGCAGGTAGCTAAAAAGCCTCTACCCTCAGTTAACCATGTAACTCACAACAGAAGAGTCTACCAACCTCCTGAAAATGAAAAGGATGTCTTCAAGGGGAAAGAAATGTCAAGTGATGTGGCTCCGACTAAGGAAGAAGATGATCAGGCTCTTAAGCAGCTTAAGAAAACTCAAGCACAAGCCGGTATTTGGGATTTGCTCATGGCCTCTAAAAAGCACAAAGACACTCTAGTCAGGGCACTTTATGATGCAAAGATCACTACTAATGCTTCGCCTTGCGAAATGATGGCTTCCCTAATGAAAGACCCTTCTAATGCAATCACCTTCTTAGATGAAGATCTGACTCCTGAAGGAAGGGTCCATAATCGTCCTCTATTCATACAGGCAATAGTCAGATCTAAGAAGACCTCATGTGTTATTGTGGATGATGGATCTACCATCAATGTTTGCCCCTTGAGGCTGTTGCACAAATTCGGAATGAATGTTGAAGACCGAGAGAAATCTAACGTGATTATTCAAGCTTATGATGACTCTAAGAAGCCAGTCATAGGGACTTTCAAGGTAGTAGTCACTGTGGGAGATATTGAATCAGCAGTAGAGTTCACTGTCCTAGGAATTTCTCCAACTTTTGTCCTTCTATTGGGTTGGTTCCATCCATTAAGAGGCATACCTTCTACCAAACACCAGAAGATAAAATTCCCACTCAAAGACAAAGTTGTCACCATTCAAGTTGAAACCAACAATATCATCGCTTGCTTGAACATAGTGCCACTAGACTTCCATATCTCTATAATCCAAGAAGATCGGGTCAACCCAAAGGTTGCTATAATGATGAAAAAGATGCAATACCTACTCAGAACTGGACTCGGTGGAAGGTTTATTGGAGTCATAGAATTCTCAAATTTTTTAGGATAAACTAGCAGACATGGCCTGGGGTATAATCTTGAGAAGGACATTGGAAGTAAGAAGTCCACCTCTTTTATTCCAGAAGGCTCAACTGAAGTCTACCAAGGATAGACTGAGAAGTAGGAAAAAAAAGGGGTTCAGAAACCTGGCTTTGAAATCTTCAAAGATGTTATTGACTCTGCTAAGGGAAAATGCCCGCCAAAAGATATCACTGAGACTCATATTGATGAATTGATGAAGAATTTGGAATTAGAAACCAAGACTAAGACCCTTAACTATGAGGAGGTTACTTCCATCCTTGAATCAAGCATTGACGACATTCTGTTTGACGACACTACTACTGGAGATGATCTCTATACTTTTCCTTTATTCAAAACTGATTATGTAATGAACTCTAAAGTTAATGCAATGAAATCAAATTTTGCTTACTTGTTCGATGTCCTTTCTGATGGTAGTGTGCATTGCATTGATCAAAATACTTGCATATTTGACATTCATTCCATATGCACTAAACCATTTAACATTGGCACAGAAAATGAACCACGCATTTTGCATATTTCAAAAGATGTTACCCTTGAAAAGATGAGAGAAATTGAAAAAATATTAATAAAATATTCAAAAGTATTTTCTTGGACATATGAAGACATGCCCGGCATTGATAGAGACATCGCTCAACACAACATTCCCACAAAAGAAGGGTTTAAACCAGTAAAGCAGAAGCTAAGAAGACTCAGGCTAGAATGGGCCCAATTAGTAAAAGAAGACATCAAAAAATAGATCAAGACTAAGTTCTAGAGGTGGTAGATTATCCGGAGTGGTTAGCAAGCATCATGCAAGTGCCAAAGATAGATGGAAGGGTCAAAATTTTTTGACTATAGAGATCTAAACAAAGCATGCCCAAAGGATGACTTCCTTTTGCCTCACATAGATGTGTTGATAGATAACGCTGCCTCTTGTGTAATGTATTCCTTCATGGATGGATTTTCTGGATACAATCAGATTCTGATGGCCATCATCGACAAAGCAAAGATGTCTCTCATAATAGAATGGGGTACTTACTGCTACAAGGTAATGCCCTTCGGCCTAAAAATGCAGGTGCAACCTACCAAAGAATGGCAACAGCTATGTTTCACGACATGATACACAAAGAGGTCGAAGTGTACATAGATGACATGATGGTTAAGTCTGAAACCAGAGAAGGGCATCCAGCTCCTCTAGAGAAATTCCTTAGAAGGGTAAAAAAATACAGCCTCAGGCTTAATCCCAAAAAGTAAGTATTTGGAGTGACTTCAGGCAAAATGCTGGGATATATTATCAGTTAGAATGGGATTGAAGTGGATCCAGATAAAGTAAAAGCAATAAGAGAAATGCCAGTGCCAAAAATAGAGAAGGAAATCAGAGGGTTTCTAGGGAAGCTACAGTTCATGAGCAAGTTCATCGCCAAGTTAACAGCAGTTTGCAAGCCCATTTTCAAGCTACTCAGAAAAGATCAGCCAGTCATATGGAACGAACAGTATTAGTTAGCATTCGACAAAATCAGAAACTACCTATCCAATCCACCAGTTTTGAAACCACCCAAGTCAGGGTTGCCATTGACCTTATACCTAGCCATTGAAGGGAATGCAATCGGTGCAATGCGAGTCCAAGAGGGAGAAGGGAAAGCAGAACATGCAGTCTACTACCTGAGAAAAAAAATGTTTCCTTATGAGGAAAAGTATAGTTAAGTCGAACAGATATGTCTAGCAATGGTATGGGCAATGAAAAAGCTCAAACACTACTTTCAATCATACAAGATTCAAGCTGAATCCAAAATGGATCCTATGAAGCATCTCTATGAAGCTCCGTCCCTAGTGGGAAAACTCACCAAGTGGCTCGTTCTACTCACAAAATTTGATGCATAGTATCTAATTAAGAAGACAGTGAAAGGGAGAGCAGTCAATGAATTCCTAGCCCTCAACCCAATTCCATATTCAGAAGAAATTCAACTAGACTTCCCAGATGACCTCAGCACAGCCATCGAGGTGCAGGGATGGCGCATGTACTTTGACGAGGCAGTAAACCAATTCAGAGCAGGAGTCGGGATCATACTCCTAACACCAGAAGGTGAAGTGGTGCCGATTGCTAAGAAGCTAGCATTTAGAATCACAAACAATGAGGCAGAATATGAAGCATGTGCACTTGGCATAGAAGCTTTGATATCTCTAGGAGTGACAGAAGTTGAAATATTTAGGGATTCCATGTTGGTAATCAATTAGACAACAGAAGAATGGGAACTGGAAGAACAACACTTGAGGCTATATCCGAGCCAATTGCAGTAGCTCGCCTTATCTTTTTGAAAATGTAAATTCATCCATCTCCTTAGAAACCGCAACCAAATGGTTGACGCACTCGCTTCCCTAGCATCAGTATGGGAAGGACCAGCCAAAATGCCCATGAAGCCCTTAATCCTACTCAAATCAAAGCAACCTAGGCATAAATGCCTCAAAATAGCAGAAACAAAAGTAGACAACAGACCCTGGTTCTACGATATACATCAATACCTCACAAAGAGAATTTTCCCTGAGAAGGCAGTCAAAAAAGAACATGTTGAGCGTTTGAGAATTATGCTACAAACACTAAGGGACAAACAACTATATGCCAATAGCAAGTGTGAATTCTGGTTAGAGAAAGTGGTATTTTTGGGCATGTAATTTTAGCTGAGGGAGTGTATGTTGATCCAAAGAAGATTGAAGCAACTCTTACTTGGAAACCACCTACTAGTGTGCATGAGGTGCGTAGTTTTCTAGGGTTGGTAGGTTATTACATGAGATTTGTGCAGAATTTCTCAATCATTGCCTCACCTTTGACAAAATTGCTAAGGAAGATGTCAAGTTTGTTTGGAATAAAGATTGCCAAGATAGTTTTGATGAATTAAAGGCATGTTTAACTTCAGCATCAATATTGACACTTCCAGTGACAAGGCTAGAATATGTTATATACAGTGATGCATCTAAAAATTGTTTGGGTTATGTGCTAATGCAACAAGGTAAAGTGGTAGCATATGCTTCTCGACAATTGAGGCCAAATGAGTTGAACTATCCTATACATGACCTATAGCTAGTAGAAATTATTTTTGCTTTGAAGATTTAGAGGCATTACGATCACAAGAGCTTGAAGTACGTACTAAGCTAGAAAGAGTTGAACTTGAGGCAAAGGAGATGGGTTGAACTCCTAAAAGATTATGATTTCACTATTGAGTATCACCCAGGAAAAGCTAATGTGGTAGCAGATGCACCTAGCAGGAAGTCCTCAGGTAGCTTATCTTATATTAACATTGTGAGGATTCCATTATTGCTTGAATTAAGGGTCTTGAATATGGATTAGCTCAGGGTGAGAAAGGAGCATTGCTTACTGCTTTGAAAGTTCGACCACTATTGATTGATAGAGTTAGAGAGGCACAAGGTCAAGATGAACAGATGGTGAACATCAAGGAGCAAGTCAAACAGGGTAACATGGTAAACTTTGTGATTTCAGATGATAGTACTTTGCTTTATGGGAATAGACTATACGTACCAAATGTTGAAGTTTTGAAAAGGAAGATAATGGAGGAAGCACATAATTCAGCATATGCCATGCACCCAGGAAGTACCAAATTATACCGTACTTTGAAGGATAACTATTGGTGGTCAGGGATAAAGAAAGACACTGTAGAGTTTGTGGCTAGATGTTTGGTTTGTCAACAAGTTAAAGCAGAACACCAACACCCAGTAGAAACATTGGAACCTCTTCATATTATTGAATGGAAGTGGGAGCAGATTACGATGGATTTTATGGTTGGGTTGCTTAGAACTCAACAGGGACATGATGCAGTTTGGGTGATTGTCGATCAACTTACTAAATCAGCTCACTTTTTGTGAGTCATTCACTGGATAAACTTGCTAAAATCTACATCAGAGAAGTGATCAAATTACATGGTGTTCTATTTTTTGTTGTTTCATATCGGGATCCAAGATTTACGTCCAGATTCTAGCCAAGTTTGCAATATACTTTGGGTACTAAATTGAGGTTTAGTACAACTTTTCATCCCCAAACAAATGGCTAATCAGAGAGGACAATCCAGGCATTAGAAGACATGTTACCTTTCATTCTAGTTTAAGGATGGCACCTTATGAAGCTCTATATGGTAGAAAGTGAAGAACTCTAGTCTGTTGGGATGAAGTTGGGGAAAGGCAGTTAGTTGGTCCAGAAATTGTACAAATGACAATAAAGAAGCTTCAGCTAATTCGGGATCAACTAAAGGAAGCCCAAGATAGACAAAAGAGTTATGCAGACTTGAAGAGGAAACCAATTGAATACAATGTCAGTGACAAGGTCTTCTTGAAAATTTCACCTTGGAAAGGAGTTTTACGGTTTGGTAAAAAGGGGAAGCTAAGCCCTAGGTGCATTGGTCCTTTTGAGGTGATTGACAGGGTTGGTCCAGTAGCCTATAGATTTTCCTTACCTTTAGAATTATCTTAGATTCATGATGTCTTCCACGTATCCATGTTGAGGAGGTATAGAAGTGATCCTAGTCACATTTTGCAAGCCCAACCCTTAGAATTGAAAGATGATCTATCTTATGAAGAAGAGCCTATTGCAATTGTTGCTAAGGAAACCAAAGAGCGAGAATTTTTGACTTTTGATGACACTCAAAATAAGTGAAATTATGAGAATAAAAGGGATAAGGAGTAAAAATAAAGTAAAGGATAAGAATTTAAATGTAAGCAAGAGATGAGGACTCAATTGTAACAATAGCCATCCTAGAATGCATAATTAGAAGCTTAAGGGTTTATAGGAAATTTAACCATTTCATTAAGGGTTAAAATGGAAAATTTACCTTTTAGTTTATCTAAAATGGCTCTGGATTCTTCTTGAGGTCATGGTCCTTAATGAGCAACTCCATTTGATTGAAAAGAAAGAATGAAACAAGCATGATTAGAAAGAAAAAGAGAGAGAGCTAGAGAGAATTCAAAATTCTTAATTGAAGCTGATTTTTACAAGCTAAATTTGGAAGTCTAAAGCCATTTCAGGCCATCAATCTTCATCCTAAAGGCTTGTGGTGATTGAATTCGTAAGTGATTTTATTGTTTTTGTTGAATTAAATTAGGGTTTATATGCAGCTGTTCTTGGGTTCTAGATGTATGGTTCAACTGTCTCTATATTTTGACTATAACTTGAGCTAGAGAGCTCCAAATTGAGTTTCTTTGATTCTATATAAACTTAAAAGAGTTCTATCAATCGGGAAGTTAGACTGATAATTGAAAACATTTTATTGCTCAATCTGTTCGTGCTTATTGACTTGGTTGTATTCAGTTGCCTATATCTCACTCTATAGTTGTCCAAATTAAGTAAAATTTTTATAGAATTTAGTATACATATAAATCTAATACTGATTCAAATTTGAGCTTCAAATTGATTCTCAAAAAGTTTGGGGAATTTTTCTAATTTTGGCCTGAAACATCCCTTTTTAAAATTAATAGGAAAAATTTAAGGAATTGAGTTAGTTTGCATGTATTGCATATCATATGGGGGCTGCATGGTTAGAACAGTATGTGAGATGTTATATTGATGATTATTAAATGAAATTCCATGTTTTAGGTAATGAAAAAGGAAACGAATGTGCTGGTGCCAATTAAGCTAATCGGTGTATCGGTTGTGTTTATTTTAGAAAGCTATTTTGTGAGTAGTGATTCAAGCCCTTTAAACCTTTTTATAATAGCTATAAAATGAGTATTTTAATGGTGTTTAATGAACCTAAATTGATGTATTTAAATGGTTTCAATTCAGCATGATGATACTTGAATTACATGTTTTAATTTCATGCTTTAAAGGTTTCAAGTATATAAATTAAATTGATGTATTTAAATGGTTTCAATTCAACATGATGATACTTGAATTACATGTTTTAATTTCATGCTTTAAAAGTTTCAAGTATATAAATTAAATATGTTATTTCTATAAGCTTTGCTTTGTGATCTAAATTGAGATCTTTTTAGTTAATTGGTGATTAAAATGACCTTATGCTCAACCTGATTTCACTTCTTTGAACTATGATTAAGGTTATTTGATTTTGAATGCTTATTGAACTATAAATACTATAATGTTGTTTTGATTGAATATTTAGTGAAAATGGCATTTGGTTTGTGTATTACCACCCTATATGAGTTGTATAAATGTGTTGAGGTGATTATACTGGTTATTATTGCGCAATAAACTACAGGGCACTTGATTGCAAGATGGTGAAGGGAGAAGGGCCATTCCATGCTAATGTAGTCGAAGGGTTAGCCTTCAAGTGTGCCTAAAGAGTGATGCTTGTGATGGCCTATATGTTATGGCCGGCTTGTAATGCTTGTTTCAGGGATGTTTAATATATATGAAAGGTTGTATTAATGTTTATAAAGGCATGTGTTTTACTTGGCTAAGCTTTGTACAAGTTTAAAAGCAAGAATGGCTTTGATATTTCAAGTGGATTATAATTTAATTTTAAGTACTTTAGTATTCTGATTAGAGAATTTTAATATGTTTGATATAATTAAATTATTTTCTGCTTGGAATATCAATTCATTGAGTATTTTTATACTCATTTTACTCTGTTTTATAAACTTTTCAGATAACAGGGCTTGATAGTGGGTGGATTGAGTTAAGAGAGTATGTATAGAAGTTTCAGAGTAAAGTTGGCCAACATCCTCGTTAGAGAAGCCTTGTACCTTTGTTTCTCAATCTTGTTTATATAAGTATTGTAAAAGAATATTTTTTGAAATCAAATAGTGGTGGCTAGGTTTGTCTAAAGCAACTATGTATAAATGTGTTTTATATTGCCTTGATGATCTTTACTCTACTATGTTTTAGTTTGCGAAGATTAATATCAACCTAGTTTTAAAAAAATGTGATTTCTATGTCACTTAATTATCCTATACTATAATTATTATTCATAAATTCATCAAATTACAGGGAAATTTTTTTTTCCATTACATGAATAGACCAAGTTTTTCTTATGAGTTATTTTAATTCTTTTAGCTAATATGATTATAATTATAACATAATTTGAATAAATCAAGTGGTTTACTGAATGGTCAGTTTCAAACATCCATCTCAGGCTACTTGAGATGAGGTGTGACACCGAAGGTTGTGAAGGATCTGCCTGAGGAGGTGGAGGTGTAACAAATTCACTAGCCACAACATCAATCAACTGTGGCACCAGAGTCATCATATAAGAGAAATGAGCTCCCTCTAGGAAATCCTCAAAAGGATACCCTCTCTCATCTCTGTCGAGCTCCTCTCCAACAAGCTCTCAACCTAAAAATATATCCCCAGAAGGAGAAATAGGAACTCTCCTTGTGAACGGTCCATCCCACCAGTAATACACCCGCTTACCCAGATACCACACCTTGTTAACAAGACCGGGCAATAAGACCCTCCTATGTGTTAGGCGCCAAGCCACCCCCATCTCAATCGACCAGTCCTGTCACCCCATCCACCAGCAGGGAAAAATCTGCCCAAGAAACACATAAGTAAAAGGATTGTCAAAGAATGAGCAAAGCAAAGTCAAAATGCACCGTACCTAACTATGGGCCAATCTACTCAATAGACCCCTCGGCTCCACAGGACTCTCAATCAAACCAGAAGTCCTCCTAATCCACCATAGAAAGCATGGAAAGCGACTCTCAAGTGACCACTAAATAGTGGGATAAGAAAACACCCCAAACTCATAAGCCCAAACCTGTCAGGAAGAAAGGAATCGAAACAATCAAAGATGAAATAATTCAAAAAGTAAGAGACCATGCTCATATCCAGCATGAACAAGTAGCTACAAATCTGCGAGCCTCCTCTACAAGTTGCATCTAAACTAGAATACATGTGGGAAAAAGCGGTTGTGCCCTAACTATACTTCGACAGATCCCTCAAGTTCCTCAGGACAGGTAACAACTGTAGGAAGCCAATGCCAGAGGCATTCAGGAAGATAACAACACTCAAGAGATAGAACAAGAAATACCTAGCCAACTGCTCAGAGTTAACACGACCCGCGTTGTACTATGACCTAACCTTCTCTACAAGTTGTGTATACTAGATCAAAGAGGAGTAGCCAGACTTTATAGAAGCAGTAACACCAAATAGATCCTTCAACCATATGTTCCTCACAACAACAGAACGACACGCCTCACTGCTAAAAGGGACAGACTCCCCAGAAAAACTCAGCCACATAATGGCTGCAAAGTTGAGCGGAGTGGTAGTCATCTCCCCGAATGACAAATGGAATGTGTGGGTAGTATCCATCTATTACTCAACGAGAGCACTCATTGTAACCTGACTTGATGCATATAAGCCATAAGTAAGAACATAAATAATACCATCAAAGCCCTTCCTGGCAACCATCTGCTTCACACACGGAGGAAGACCCTGATAATATGAGCTAACCTTATTAAAGCTACCAGGTAGCTGAATGACAGGCCTAGAGGACTGCAACCAATAGGTAAATCGGTTACAACATTCATCAGATACTAAAACATCTCTTTTGCATCATCTTTGCAAGAAAACAACAGTAAGAGCTAAAATACAACAAGAGTTAAATGACAGCTAGAACTACATAGACAACAAGTGCTACAATCAGATAGCTAGGCTACACCGATAGTAAAATCAGACAACAAGAGCTACACAACAGCAAGTGCTAACATCAAATAGCAAGAGCTAAACTATAGCAAAAGCTAAATTATAGTAAGAGCTACACAACAACAAGAGCTAAATAATAGTTACAGCTATACAAACAGCAAGGGTTAAAACACATGTCAGCTAGAGCTATAAAGATAGTAAATACTTAAATCAGATAGCAAGAACTACACAACAACAAGTGGTAACATCAAATAATAAAGAGCTACACTATAGCAAGAGCTAAATTACAGCAAGAGCTACACAATAGCAAGAGCTAAATGACAGTTAGAGCTAAATGACAGTTAGAGCTAAATAGACAGCAAGTGCTACATTCAGATAGCTAGAACTACATCAACAATAAAAATAAACAGCAAGAGCTATACAACAACTGCTAACATCAAACAGCAAGAGCTAAACTATAGCAAGAGCAAAATCACAGTCAAAGCTACACAATAGTAAGAGCTAAACAATGGCTAGAGCTATACAAATAGCAAGGGCTAAAATACATGTCAGCTAAAGCTATATAGACAGCAACTATTGAAATCAAACAGTGAGAGTTAAAACCATAGCAACACATACAACAAGTGCTAAGGCAAACAACTAGAGCTATAACAAGTAAAGCTAAGTAAACGAGCCTACAACGAGCTATCACATCAAGAACTAAGTAATTGAACTAACCAGACGATGATGAATAGTCCAACCATAGGTCCCTAGGCTATGGACAACTGGAACCGAATCTCCTCGATAAAGCCAAGGTGGATGAGAAAAGGCTCTGCCACTGGTCCCAGCAGCCTCTGTAGCTCCAGCAGTAGAGGTCCCTGCACTAGTCTCTCTAAGAACAACCTCATCCTTTAAAACAAACTTGTCAAAAGAAAAAGAAGCAGTATAAGTCACCAAGATCCTCATGAATAGGAGGGAAGTCCATAATTCCTGCACTACACAAAGCAACAGAACAATAACAAAATAAATAGAAGAAAAGCACTCCAAAAAACTCAAAAAGGGCTTATAAAAGGTAGAAGAACAGGTAAAAACTACTCCAAACTCAAGAACGAGTTCATTTTATAGATATTGGGCATGCCTTGGAGCATGTGACCATACGCCTAGCATGTGATCATGTGCCCTTTTGAGCCTCACATGCTCTGAAACTCACACACGCACACCCGAAGACCCTTGGACACGCCCTTCTAGGGCCCCAAACTTGCATTTTACCAAAAGAACGCACAAAAAACACTCATGAATTGCATGAACATGAGCATTGTATGTTTTAGGACACTGCATTTGACATCACTGTCTCAGAAAGTCATTCAAAAAAGAAAGATGAAGCACGGATAACACAAGCATGTCACATATGCAATTATCACAATTGACACGCCACAAAATCACGTTATAAACACGACAAATGATGATATCATTACTACATCATCACTGCTCAGTAGCATTTTTACTTGCTTAGAAGTGTTTTCACTGCTTAAAAGCATTTTTCATTTGCTTAGAAGCATTTTATTTGCTTCGAAGCATTTCATCTACTTAGAAGCATTTTATCTGCTTAGTAGCATCTTATCTACTTAGTAGCATTTCATTTGCTTAGTAGAATTTCATCTGCTCAGTAGAATTTTATATGCTTAAAAGCATCTTATTTGTTTAGTAGCATTTAATCTGCTTAGAAGCATTTTATCTGCTTAATAGCATTTCATCTACTTAGAAGCATCTTAATTACTTAGAAGCATATGATCTGCTTAGTAGCATTCAGTCTACTTAGAAGCATTTTCTCTACTTAGTAGCATGTCACCTGCTTAGTAGCATCTTTATTGTTTGACACCTTATTAGGTTATAGTAGCATCTGCTTGACACCTCAGAAGGTTATAGTAACATCTTCATTGCTTGACATCTCAGTAGGTTATAGTAGCATATGCTTGACACCTCAGAAGGTTATAGTAGCCTCTTCATTACTTGACACCTTAGAAGGTTATAGTAGCACCTTTATTGCTTGACACCTCAGAAGATTTAGTAGCATTTCCATTTGCTTGACACCTTAGAAGGTTGTAATAGCACTTTCATTTGCTTGATACCCAAGGAGGTCATGATAGCAGCAATCTCACTTTACCTAAGGACATTGCAAAGCACACAAACAAGTGATGACTCTATTAACCAAATGAAATAACATCAACAAATGATGGCTGAATGATAAGAGACCAAATGGCACACAATCAGCTAAGTACCTCTTCCCAAAACTATTTTTGCATTTTTGCATTTGCTTTACGTGTATTGACATTAGTACTAGAGCACTATGCAACACATGTGAAGTAGGGGGCAACTGTCATACATTAAATTATGATTGTCCCTAAAAAGGTCTAGTGATAAAAATATATCCTCGAACATGAAAAGTGTCTGTTCAATCGTACCACTTTTGAAGCGTGCCAAGAATATGAAATGCCCAAACCGAGCAAATCGGCTACCAAATCATTAAGTCGTACCCTAATTTTACGTACCGTCACTCAAAATGTGCAACTCGTCAGACTGGTGTTCATCTCATAAGATCGGAGTTCAACTTCATGAAAATTGAAAGTCAATTTTGACAAAATGAACATCAGAAACACATCCGTAAGCCCTAAATACTTACGGAAGTGACCCCATAATAGTGAGCGTAATCCCGAGAAGTAATGCGTGAGCAAATTTCTAGCGAGTGACCACACATGAACATAATTTCCTCATGCATGAAAATGAAAGCAGATTTTGACAAAACAAACATTGGAAACACATCCACAAGGTCTAAAAACCCTGAAAACACCCCCAAAATAGCGCGAATTGAGCCCTGGAAGGCCATGTGACACGTGCAAGAGCACATGATCACGCATTTGAGCATGTGATCATGTGCTAGAACACGTGATCACACACCCTAGAGGTGTGATCACATGCAAAATAGCATGATCACGTGCCCTGGTATGCATGCACACGCATAAAAGCACGTACACATGTGCCTTGGGATGCATGATTACATATTTTTTGACACGTTTCACCATAAATAGGGGTCTCTACCTCCTATTTTAGTAACGGTAAGAGCCAAGGTAAGAGCTAGAGAGAAAAAGGCAAGAGCCAAAAAGTAAACACAAACATTGAAACATTGTTGAGTTGAAGACTTAGATGTCCCAATTCACACACTTTTAGCCCTCTTTCTACATTTTCTGTAGGATTTTTATATCGCTTTGAACCAAACCAAAACAAATCTTTGTCAAAGCACGCTTCAAAGGTATACAAATTTGCATTACACACATCATTTTCAACCTCTCAACGAGGACAGCTTGAAAATCCAATGAAGCTAAAGCTTTAAAAACTCAAAAATAAGCTCAGTCGACTATGAGGACCAAACAATCACTTTTGCACATTTATTTTACCGTCTTGCATTTTTCTTTATCGCCACTAGCAATTAAGAAATTATTGTGATTGTGTGATGAGGTTGGCAATTTGCATGCTCATTGAATAATCTCTATTTTGCTTTGTTCGTCATTTTACATCAATATACATCCAATAAACATGAAAGCTTACTTATCTAAGCTAAAGCTTTAATATCATGGTCCAATGATGCGATCATCATTATTTACTATTTATCTTATCATTTAGAAATGCTTTATAATAATTCCTGCAAAACCATGAACTACATGCATTTGTTTAATCATTCATGATGTATCAATCATCTTTATTGTGCTTACATGCTATGGAATCACACATAGTTGTGTTAACTTTCATCTAACAGGTGTTTTCTAGACCAGGACTAGATTTACATTTCCATAATCTTCTTTTCCTTTCTCAAATGTATTTACTAGGAAAGCCTTGTAAATAATTATGCTAAATTTCTCGTACTTTCTGTTGCTATCAATATGCTTGTGTGAATGTGTATATATCAATTGTCATTACTGAAACTAGGGTGTTGCGGTAGCCATTAAGTATTATAACAAGAAATAGCCAAAAAGTATATGAGATCTCCCGGGCTGAGAATCTCTACTAGGGACAATACTCATTGAGTGACCTGATGCCGTCCCTTTCACCTTTTCCTGGTTTTTTAAAAACTATGTGGTGGCTCCAAACACAAAGCGTCTCGCATCCCCCCAAGACCAACCATTTGTCCCTATCCCCTAAACGGAATGGATGTCCCATCTGGTAAAGTTGTCATGTCCCGCAAAATTAAAAAAATGTCCTAACCTCTTGGACCACATAAAAAAAGGTCGCTCACAATCACCCTTTGATTGAATTTACATAATGAAACTTGATTGAGAGATAGGTTCCATTTGATACAAATAATAACATATTAGATGTTTTATTAGTTGATAGACATTAAAGCAATTAATATTGATTAAGGGTTGGAGCTTACTAGGTGTGATCGAACAGGATCTATGAGCTTATAGCATCAGGGCACAGAAGCTAAATGGTGACCATCTACTAGATTTCCATTGGTTATTGTTTATGAGAGGGTCTACCTGATTAGGCCACGTATATTTGGAGTCACCACCATACTTGAATCGGGAAGAAGTAAAAAACTCACTTCCATAACCAGAGAATCCGAGTTCGGTGGGTAGGAGTTACTTATCTTGTTCCTTATTATACATGTTGCTCATTTATTCACTACTTCACCCTAGTTTCGATTTTGTGACGTGTTTTACCATATACAAGCATTGGTCAGTTTAAATTGGAAATAAAGCACATGATAATTAAATTGATGAGCATACGTAAAATAACAAATAAACAAGCATCCACCAAGCAAGTGATCATGTAAGCAAATAAGCACGTAGCACACGACCATGCAAGGAATAATAAAAATAAACAAACAAATAAGCAAAATAAAAACGGGGAAACGGATTAAGGATTACAACCCGAGAAAAGCCTATTCTAATAAATACATCCAAACAAAAATAAATGGGAAGAATTGGGATTAAAGATTACATTGCCCTAAAAAAAGCCTATTTTATTCATTACATTAAAAGGGAAAAAGGAAATAAAAAATAATCTATTCTAATAAACCTGCAAGACAAAGGTTAGCTTTCACACATATGCAAGCACACATCACATTTATGAAAATTTAATATATTCCATTCATTTATAATTTGGATAATAAATAAGGGAATAATTAAACACATAAGCAAACAAGGGTGCTAATGTATGCATGATGCAAGATTTAAAAAGTTGGGTGCTTTAGTGTGAAGTCATCATTTTTACTATTAAAAATAAAATTTTTATAATGATGTAAATATAAAGGAATAAAGTGGGAAGGTACAAAAGTTGATGAAAGTGATAAAGATATTATTCTCACAATAAAAATATTACCTTTATGATGAAAACATTAAATTTATCAAAGAAAACAATAAAAGTGACAAGAGTATTATTTTCACTATAAAGATGGGAACTTTATGACAAAATTAATAAATTCATTAAAGAAATCAACAAAAATGATAAAGATGCAATTAATATAATTAAAAATAATAAAATATAGAATTAAAAGTATTAAAATGACTAGGATGCAATTTCCATCATAAAAAAATCTACTTTATGATAAAAATGACAATTTTGCCCCTAAAAAGGCATAAAGGCAATTAATATAACAAAAAGGCAATAAAAATAATAAAAATAAAGCATTACTAATATAAATAAATAAAAATACAGAAATTAATAAATTAAGATGATAAATATGATATTTTTATCATAAAACATGAACTTTATGATAAAAATACAAAATTTACCACAAAAAGCATAAATATGGGAAAAATAGCAAAAATACAATAAAAATCATAGAAATACAGAAATAAATATTCAAATAAATAATAATAACAGAAATAAAAATATTAAAATGATAAAGATAATATTTTTACCATAAAAATATGAACTTTATGATAAAAATATCAAATTTATCGTAGAAAGCATAAATGCAACAAAAATGAAAAAAATCAATAAAAATAATAAAAATTCTGGAATAAATTAATAAATAAATAAATATATATATATATATAAAGATGACAGCAACAAATATATAGAAATAATAAAGATGATATTTTTACC